>JAFBJS010003936.1:3379-35684 GCA_016785265.1 Paraplagusia blochii
TCTCCTAAAGAGAACCTCAGCATCTTTAACTCCTCCACCTCCAGCTCTGTCTCCTGTCTTCTGTCTATTCCTAGTGTCTCTAATCCATCCATCATGGCTGGTCTCACTACCGTCCCTACTGCCGATCACTCCTGAATACAGATGATACCAAACAAAATGCAGATCCCAATCAAATATAAATAAAAGACCAACAACTGCTGAGATCGAAATGGAAAAATTTTCAACACATCATAGAAATAAAAAAAAGAAAGATCCTTCCTTCTTGTTCGTTTCTTGGTATCCAAATCTACTGCATCCCCTGAATTATGCAACAATATTCTTCTTCTCCTTCTTGTCCTTTCGGCTTGTCCATTTTTCAGGGGTTGCCACAGCGAATCATTCTTTCCCATCTCTCCCTGTCCTCTGTATCCTCAACTCTAACTCCAACTACCTCCATGTCCCGCATCCCTCATTCTCCTTAGTCTCCTACCTGGTAGCTCCATCTATAGTGTCCAAATGTCAACTCAATCTGTCTTTTCTAGCTTTTTCCTCCAAACCTTCCTGTCTGTGTTGTCTGAAATATTATCTAAAAGCTCTGTAGATAAAAACAAAAAAAAAAACCCATCAACTTCAATCGCCCTGTGCTGTTTCGCCCCCTGCAGGCTTGAAGAAATTCAAAGGTCATGTTAAATTGGCGTTTAATAAAATTCCTATTTCTCGTATTTCAATTCTCATGAATATTACTAACGTGATCTTTGTATCAGAGAACAATCTTGTGTGTTTCTCTGAGATGTTTTTCATCTAAAGGGGAGAACAAAAAAAAACAGATCTTAAAGCTACAGATTTTATCAGTAACGGAAGAGTTTGTTGAAGAGAAAACAGTTTGCGAGATAAACATTAGACAAGGAGCAACTCCAAAGACCGAAATGAGCAGCAGCTAATCTCCGAGAAGGGAGAAATAATTCGACCCTTTATGAAAATGTTCCGGAAGCTGCTTGTTTCGCAGCGATGAAGCGCGTTAATAAACGCAGGTTGTTACAGTTCAAAAGCAGAAAAATGAAGATGAGTGGCAGAGCAGTTATGAGATAATGAAACAAAAACATGCTCCTCTGCAGCTCTGGTGAAATGAAGCAACAGGGATGATGGAAATGTATTGTCTCTGCTGGAATGTGCTTCCCAAACAATATTGTTTATACCATAACATTGAGCCAATCACTGTGCATCATACAAGTGTGCTATCGAGGTACGACCGTCATTAGTTCCTGCGGCCAAACAACCCAATCTCCCAATTTTGGTCATCCCCTCAAATGAACTTTATTTTTCTGATCCTTTCAGCTTCCTGTTCTAGGGGTCACTGCAGCCAATCACCTGTCTCTCACCTTGTCTGTCTCTCCTCCCACACCGTCTTTAATTCTCCTCTCAGTTCTGCATCTTCTACATCAACTCGTGTCCAAACTCTGATCCGCTCATTTCTAATCCTTAATCAAGACCAAAAGCACCTCCCAAAGTGAGGCATCCAGGTGGTATACGGAGTGAACATCATCCTGCCAATGTAGAGTGACAGAAACAGAGAGTTCCTCACGATGTCTCCAAGGGAACTCTGCCTTCCCGCAAATAAGGCTCATTGCGGTCACTTGCAACCGGCTACCTTGTTCTTTCGATCTTTCGATCTTCGACCTTAAAAACATGATCACTACATCTATGGGAAGAGATCTAGCCACCTCTCAGGGGGAGGCATCCATATGGTGTGAACTTTTTCCTCCCAACGTGGAGGAGCAGTGACCCTATGCTTTTCCAGGGTGAGTTCTTCATCATGTCACCAAGTCGACCTGGAAACCCTGCGGAGAAGGCTCATTTCAGTTGCTTGCATCCAAGGACCTTGTGCTTTTGATTTCAAACCCAGAAAACATGATCATTGGGGAAGAGATTCTGTCTCAGGTGAAGAAGTATTTAATGGTAATAAGTAAGGGAAGAACAGAACACAAGATTAACCAGGGAGCTGAGCCGGATCACCTGTCTCTATCTCACCTTGTATGTCTCTCCTGCCTCCCTTGCTCTGACGCCAACTACCCCCATACCGTCCAACATCTTAAATTCCCTCTGGGTTCTTCATCTTCCCTTGTCAACTCATATCCAAACTCTAATCTACTCATTTCTAATCTCTAATCAAGACCTAGGCACCTCCCAAGGAGAGGTATCCAGGTGGTATACGGTGTGAACTTCTTCCTCCCAATGTCAACCTGGGACATTTCGGTCACTTGCATCCAAGGACCTTGTTCTTTGGATCTTAAACGCACAAAACATAATCATTGGGGAGGGATCCTGCCTTTTTAATGTATGGGTTATTGTTGAGTGAGGGAAGTAAAGAACACAAGTCTGTATCTCCTGCCTTCCTAGCTTTGGTGCCAATTACCCCCGTGCCGTCCAACATCTTAAATCTCCTTCAGGTTCTTCATCTTTTTTTTGTCAACTCCTGACCAAAATCAGATCTGCTCATTTCTAGTTTCAATCAATATCCAAGCACCCAACAAAGGGAGGCATCTAGGTGGTATACGGTGTGAACTCCTTGACTCTACTCTGCGCTCCGTTAAGGTGACAGAGTTCCTCACCCAAGGGTTCTCCAAGGGAACTCTGCCACCCTGCAGAAAAGGCTCATTTTGGTTGCTTGCATCGGAAGACATTTTCTTTTGATGTTTAAACCCACAAAACATGAAAATTGGGGAAGAGATCCTGCTTTAGATGAAGAATTCTGGGTTGGGGTTCATGAGTACGGTATGGAAAGAACACAAGATTACTTCCCCTCGCAAGGTCCCTACCTCACCTTGTATGTCTCTCCTGCCTCAGCTTTTATGCCAGCTTTTACCCCCATGCCCGACATCTTAAATCACCTCTGGGTTCTTCATCTTCTCTTCTCAACTCATGTCCAAACTGTCCTGTTTCAATCTTGTCACTTGATAAAGGCTCTGTCTGACCCTCTAACAATGTCCCCAAATCTCTTCACCAATCGGTCTCCTAAAACACACCACTTTCTCTGGTCTCTGGTCTTGGCTTCCAACACCTTTCCCAGACAAGTCCTTCAACCACGAGTAGTCCACTTTCAACTCGCACCCTATTGGTCAATAGTGTTTGATGTTTACACAGGGCAAAATCAATCATAGATGGAGTGACTTGATTGTCAACCAATAAAGCAATCAATTGATCAATTGATTAATTGATTTAATCAACACAAACTAACCTGCCGTTAATGTTACGCTCCTTCTGCCCCCTGTGGCTGCTTGACTTTGGAATCTGCTGCTCTCAAAATGTGATTAATTTGCCCTTTCAAAATCAACATAAAAATCCCATTGGAACGCTTACATATTGGTGACTTGGGCTGGGTGTGGAGCACTTTAATGAGTCATGGGTAAGGAATACAACAAGGGACATTTGCAAGTGTTGTCAAGGCCAGTGCGGCCGTACCAGGAATGAAAATGTGGAGAAAACGAAGGCGGGCGGGAAACTGGAAAATTTTGTGTTCCATAAAGTGGACCCTGGTGTTTGTCAGTCAAGGAACAAAGGCCCTAAAGACTTTGACTGACACAGTGAGGTGTGCATATGCTGATAAGTGATTCATGAGTAAACTGAATAATTGACTGGCCAATCGGTCAGCAAATTAAACTATTAAACAGTGGGAGCTGCGCGCACACAATCCCTGCTGCTCATTATCTCAGCTGTAGTTATCTCGCTGGAGTCACTGAACACAGCGCCCAGCGTTCATATATAAAGGCCTGGTCTAATATGGCTGGTGAATTACTTGACATCGCTTGGGCTAAATGCATATTACTGCTCGAGTACCCTGGGTAATTGGAGGTCCAGCAAGTCCTCTTCAATGGAAGTCTCAAGGAATAAATACGATTCTATCTATCTATCTATCTATCTATCTATCGGAGCAGGCAGTTCATTATGATATGGCCATTAAATGATTTCCTAAGTTTTAGTGGAGTGTAACAGCTACACTGCGGTTGTTAGTTTTGTACTGATGTTGGATCACATCTGTTGTGTACCATGTTTAATAAGGTTCCATTGCAAAACTCTAAAAAAAAAAACTCTATCTATCTATCTATCTATCTATCTATCTATCTATCTATCTATCTATCTATCTATCTATCTATCTATCTATCTATCTATCTATCCATCCATTTATGCATCCATCCATCCATCCACCCACCCACCTATCTGCCTACCTGTGGTTTTGCATATATCTTTATATATGTTTACATTATTATGTAATGGATATATGTGGACTTGGCTGGTATGTGTGTTCATTTGTGTGTGTATACATGTCTAGGTATATTGGGTTGTATATGTATGTCTATATGTGGATATGCATGTATGTAAAGCATGTTATATATATATATATGTATATATATATATATTTCTATATATATATATTTCTAAATATATATATTATATGTATATATATACAGTAACATACAGATAGTAATATATTACAATACTATCTTTACACAGTAGTAATAAAGTAATAGTGATACATAATACCAGTAGTAGATAGATTACTACTTACCAACTTCTATCTATCTATCTATCTATCTATCTATCTATCTATCTATCTATCTATCTATCTATCTATCTATCTATCTATCTATCTATCTATCTATCTATCTATCTATCTATCCATCCATCCATCCATCCATCCATCCGTTAGTCGCTGGGAAAAGGCATTATGATCACAATTGAAACCAATTATATAATTATGACAAGTTTGGCGGTGCTGAACGGGCTGCATTTGGTCCCCGGGCCTTAGTTTGTCCGTGCTTGGTCTTGCGTCACAAAATGAGACATTTGTGCTAATTGGTCATAAATAAAACAAAACACTTTCTCTGTGAGACATTTCCTAAACTATGCAATCAGTTTGCAATAAAGGCATAGGAAAGGAAAGGAGGAAGGAAGGAAAGGAAAGGAGAGCAAACTCCTTGTATTCCCACCACTGCACACAAAGACATTCAACTTCTGCATTTAAAAAAAATCACCAAAGTGAGTCCCCTCTCGCAAAGGAGCTGTGAGTAGAGACGATGCCTTGCTCAGTGGACCTCAGTGATAACCTGGCAGTTGGTGGATTTGAACCTGGAACCCTTCGGACCCAAGTCCAGTTCCTTAAACACTAGACCACCACTGCCCCAAAACAAATATTCTTAGGATAATTTTGATCTAATGTTAGTAACATTGAGGTTTCTAAGTTCCTCAAGACCCCACAGACAACATTCGCATCTACCAATAGACCCAATAGTAATACTACAAAATATGTAAAGGAACTTCCTTCCATCTTGGTCCTTTGATCTGTTACTTGGTTGCAGGTACAACAGTCTCCATGACCACCACCAAAATCTTAGTGCAACGTACCTGTCCCTCATGAACCTCCCTGTGGGTGGAGAGACCACTGGAAGGAGCAAAGCACCGTAACTTGGATTGGATCTTACTTAGAAACATCAACTTTTACAAAGTACTGACAAACTTTAATTCACTTTTTTATATTTAGAAGAAAGGCTAACTCCTTGTCAGTGTGATTCACTCAACAGCAACTCACCAAAGTGAACAGTGGGCAGATTTGAGCACCGGGGGAGCAGTGTGTGGGGATGGTGCCATGTTTACAGCACCTCAAGTGGTAAATCAAACTTGGAACCTTCACGACTCAAGCCCAGTTCCTTAACCACTTAGCCACCACTGCCCCAAAACACAGTTGTGCTACCAGAACTTCATTATCGGAGTTAAAGACAATAACGATTTTACTGATAACTAAAGTTTCTTCGCATTAAGAAACTCTCAAAACCCCAGTCTGGTTTCCTTAACCACTGAGCCACCACTCCCCCTTTATTTCGCACAGACACAAAAAGATTTTTTCATCAGTGTACATTCCCCCCTGAAATAATAAACTCATTAACAACATGTTGACAGATCAGAACACGGGGAATAGCGGCTCCAAATTAGAAAAGCCCCGTTCTAATAACCTCAAAACATACTTTAAAAAATGTGCTAAACTGAGGAAACACGGTGTAGTGAACCTCCTTGGCCTCAGTTTACTTCTTTACACCTCATTACAGTATGTAGGGTCATTTTTAACCAATTGGTTTAATCAATCACTGGGGCAATTTGCACTAATTGCCTCTTAACAGTTCACTATATCAACAACCCCAGTGTGCTGCAAACACATCAGGTCCATTCATATCCTCATCTGCTCACTGGTGACACCTGTTGTTCACCATTGTTCATTAATTCGGAATAATTAATGGGTACACGGAATTTTTTCTTTCCATACCTCGATTCATACATCATTCCCTCATAAATGTTTTCCATCTGTTGCTGGTTTTTCTAACAAATACGTCTCAGAAAATAATGATTGATTTTCAGGTTTTGAGTGACTGTTTAGGGTTTGTTTTCTTTAAGGTATTGACACGTGGCTTTAGAGTTGAAGCCAAACACCAATCACTAAGGAACAAGGGGACCTTGGTTTTACGATGTCCTCAACCTACGGTATTTCATGGGTATGTCACCATCTACCATCAATTCATTAAGAAAATCTGTTTCTGACATCTCGGCAGTGGCCCTAGTGGTTAAGGAAGCCGAGAGGTACAAGGGCCTCAGGTTCAAGGCCACGAGCTGCCAAGTTGCTACTGAGGTGCTCTGATCATAGCACCATCCTGACCCACATAACTTCTCGAGGGCTCACCACCCAATATGGTGCTGTGTGATTTGGCACCAGCTGCCCAGGCAACCCAGCAACGAACAAGCAGAAGAAGATGGATTAATGTTTCTGACACCCATCCGCCTTGGGTAGTGGGACAACAGAAACTCCCCAGAAACTTCCTTCAAGATTTTCGGGTGTATCCCAATGCTTTCCCAGGCCAGCCAAGTGATTTAGTCACCGCAGTGCGTCCTTCTGAGTTCCTCCCTCGTGGGACAAGACCTGAGCATCTCCCAAGGGGAGGCATCAAGGTGACAAAGTTCCTCACCCTGTCTCGAAGGGAACCTGGCAACCATGCCAACCAGCTAAGAAGGCTCATTTTGGCTGAGGGTCCTGCCTTTAATCAATAGCCGTAGCGAGCATGGGGCAGCTAGCTCAGCCAGCGCCCAAGAAGCAGTGTGTGGGGACGATACCTTGCTCAGGACACCTCAGCTTGGCGGTAGGGGGGATTCTAACCAGGGACCATACGAACCCAAGACCGTCTCCTTAGCCGCTAGGCCCCAATAAATTACAAGTGGTATACCATTAATGGGATTGGGTTGCATTTGTTGGTATTCACTTGTGGTGACTTTTGGGAACTTTTTACCCTTCATTATGACTCCCAGGTTTTAGATATAAAGACAGTTACATTGCAAGAATGGAACTCCAACATAAAACCTCAGGACCTTGTGTACTGCATAAGAAACTTGCTCTACGGTCTGATCCAAAGCAGCCAGTTCATTCCGAGGGACAACAAGCACAATATTTACCGTGTCATTACTTGGCCATGCAGCACAACGAGAGGTAACAAGCTCCGCATCAATGGCGAGGTGGACGGAGGAGCATTATGGAAATGGCTGAACGACACACAAATGAGTGTAAGGCTGAATAGGCAGTGTATACAGTAAGTTAGTAATGATGTGTTCGACCTTTGTTGTGTTGTTGTGCGTCTATTTCCAGTCCCAGCTCCTTGTTGCCCTGAGGCTGTGGAACACAGCAAAAATGGAAGCCTAATATAAGAGACTCTAACAAGATCTCTGTCCTCTGTGAAATGTGCTGCCTTCACTGACACCAGCAGAGTACAGCACCATAATTAGGAACACAGTTATATGGTAACGTAGTGCTGACGGGGTTAACAAGCACGTATAATGTGTTTGGGTTATTAATGTTACATACCAGCAACACATACTTGGTATGTGACTGATCTTTGGGTTGGACTACAATAAAAACTTTAGCCTTATTTCACTCTACATGGGGTTTGAATACCAGGACAATAACAGCTGGAAACCAGATGTCCAGCAGCAAAAATGTCTTATTTGAAGGTGGACTGCAGCAGTTATACTCGAGTAAGGACGTTTTTTTTCTCCTCGTAAACAAGAACATCCAAATAAGATGATGTTTTGTTCCGTTTACTAAGAATACAATAGTCAATGTCTTCAGTATTTATTTTTTTGCGCTGTCCCACTGTTCCAATCTCAGACTTTGTCTTTTTTTTCCTTCTGCTTGTCCTTTTTTCAGGGGTTGCCACAGCGAGTCAACAATTCCCATCTCCCCCTGTCCTCTGTGTCCTCAACTCTGACTCCAACTACCTCCATATAGCCTTCGTCTTTGTCTGTCTTTGTGGCTCCATCTCTAGGATCATTCTTCTACCAATGTATCCACTGTCCCTCTCATGAACATATCCAAACCATCTCAATCTGTCTTCTCTGTTTTCTCCAAACCTTCCTGTCTGTGTTGTCCCTCTAATCACCTCATTCCTGATCCTGTCCATCCTTGTCTCTCCTAAAGAGAACCAAAGTGCCACCTGGTTTAATCACTGTCTCTTATACACATCTGCCAGCGCCCAAGAAGCAGTGTGTGGGGACGATACCTTGCTCAGGACACCTCAGCTTGGCGGTAGGGGGGATTCTAACCAGGGACCATACGAACCCAAGACCGTCTCCTTAGCCGCTAGGCCCCAATAAATTACAAGTGGTATACCATTAATGGGATTGGGTTGCATTTGTTGGTATTCACTTGTGGTGACTTTTGGGAACTTTTTACCCTTCATTATGACTCCCAGGTTTTAGATATAAAGACAGTTACATTGCAAGAATGGAACTCCAACATAAAACCTCAGGACCTTGTGTACTGCATAAGAAACTTGCTCTACGGTCTGATCCAAAGCAGCCAGTTCATTCCGAGGGACAACAAGCACAATATTTACCTGTCCTCTCCATCTTCTAATCTAACTCCAACTACCTCCATGTCCTCCCTCACTGCATCCATCAATCTCCTCTTTGTCTCCTACCTAGTAGCTCCATCTCTAGGATCATTCTTCTTCCAATGTATCCACTGTCCCTCCTCTGAACATGTCCAAACCATCTCAATCTGTCTTCTCTAGCTTTTTCTCCAAACCTTCCTGACAGTGTTGTCCCTCTAATCACCTCATTCCTGACCTGTCCATCCTTGTCTCTCCTAAAGAGAATCTCAGCATCTTTAACTCCTCCACCTCCAGCTCTGTCCCCTGTCTTCTACCTATTCCTAGTGTCTCTAATCCGTCCATCGTGGCTGGTCTCATAACTGTCTTGTAAACCTTTCCAAGGTTTATTTATTCATTCAAGATTTTCCTTCAGACTTAATATATGAAAGACATTGAAAGACATTTATCTGCAATTCAGCAACATGAAAAAGATTAATGTCTTTATTGAAAGTTTGTCTTGAGAACATTTACAGATACTGGTGAGCTGTCGGGTTAATTAAAGATGAGATGAAGACATTTCAATTCATTCAAAAAGAAAATTTATGAAAGATTCTTGTTTCTGCCTGAAATGTTAGATCTGTTTAAAATTAAGTTTTGCCAAAAAAAAGATTTTTTTTCATCTTCATTAAGTGAAGCTTGACAAGGTTGTACAATATCATCTGCAACCCTGTCGCTGCGTGTATCTGGTCTTGGAAATTGTGCCATATATGTTTCATTTACGTCCCAAACCTGCAGCTCGTGGGCCCATTTGCGACCCGAAAAATGATATTTTTGTGGCCCCACCTGAATATGGAAAGTTTAATATTAGTATATAAGTGAACAATACAGGAACTTTTTCATTTTAGATACAATCGGTGGTAAAGTTCAGAGTTTTTATGGTTGCACAATCGTCTATCCTGTGAAGTTTTCTCATTCATGGAGACCAGTGTTGTTCGACTGTCAGGCTAATCATGCACTGATGACACGTTTATCAAAAAATGACTAAATTACTGTAATGACTTGATGTGTTTACGCAGATTGATGTTCTGTACTGTACTACAGTACAGTATTGTGTGCTTTATCTGTAAATATATGGTAAGTTGCTCATAATTTATGAATTTGCTGTCCACATTTTTTGGTAAATTCAGAATCTGTGGTAAGATTTTCAAAAAGCACCATTTTTTTGTATGGAACATTGCTGACTATAGGATTTACCATAAAATATGGAGAACAAATCTATAAAATATTATTATAAATTCAACTTTCACATCAAGGTGGGGGCCGCAAAATATCATTCCATGGGCCGCAAATGGCCCACAAGCCACGGGTTTGAGAACCCCGATGTACAGTGTCCTTGAGAGAACTGAAAGGTGCTTTTAAATAAATCTATTATTATTATTATACTCAATGACATTGGGGACAAGGCCCCAAAAAGCTTTGACGTACACTTTACGTATATTTTACTTTCACCAACCCTTTGTCTTGATGGATCATATCTGCCATCGTTTTAATGGGTCAGAAATGATATAAGACGGGACATAAGTTTACAACCTAAGGCAAAAACTGGGGGCTAATGAGTTTTGACTCAAGGAAGGAGAAGACAGACAGAGGAGCAACAACCTGTTGATATCTGGAGCCCCTGTAGCCGTCTACCCAGGAGCACTCAGGTAATTTGGAAAGTAGAGTCTAATAAAGCAACAGCTGTTGCTCTCGGTGTTCAACAGGAGGCCCAGGAGGAAGGGCAGATAATAGAGTTAATTTTGCATGCTTCCAGTTGGCTGTAGCATAAAAGCCTATCCTGGGGGGGTGGCGACTTTACCCGTGTTTTTGCGTCCATAATTCGCAGCAGCAGCAGTAAGTATCACAGCTCTGCGTTTCTTATTTTATCTCGGATAAAAATGTAAAAAACTATGATTGTTTTTTGGAGAAAATACTTCACACCAGTGAATAGTTTTATGAAACGGATACTTAACAAAAAATGTAGTTACAGATTGTAGCGCGTCTCCTAGTGCAACCTTTTTTGTTAATAGTTCATCCTCTAATTGCACTGCACACTAAGGTGTTAGCTTCCTATACGGCAACAAATCCTCCTTCACGCACTCAAACAAACAACTCATGGTTAAATGACAGCTCGCCCAATTTTTGACTTTGGGGATGTAGTGTACAGTAGGGTTTAATACTTTTCACGAAATTGACAAAAATCAAATCCTGGGAAAAGACGAGCTATTTCCCCTGTTTTTTTTTTTTTTACTGTACCCTGTGTATAGGCCTTATTCAAATTGTACATGAAATTATTGCTATTTTAGGCTACAATTGTTGATGCAAAACAATAGGTTTCATCTTCACAGCACCTATAAAGACTCAGCCACTGTGATCGCCCACGACAGCGCAAGTGCATTACAATCGTCTTTTGAAAAACTGGCCAATCGTTATAGCCTAAATTAGCAAACTATTTCATGATCATTCCTGGCATTCCCTCAATACTCAAGTCCAGCGCAACTTAACCCAATCTTGATGGATTGCGTGACAAGCCTCACTCAAAGCCGTAACAACTGGAAGCACAACCAGATGCTAAGGTGTTTTGTAGCAGCGCTAGAAAGTCAACAGACTAGTCTGACAGGCCTTTTTCCCCCATCAAGCTGTTGGCTGCCAGCAAAGTTTTTCACGCGGGATCAGGCTAGCCTCACCACAAGAAGAACCGGGGAGGGCACAGGGCTTGAAGTTGCTGGCAGACCTTGACAAATAGCTCTGCTTCCCAACTGAGATCACTTTCACCAACTTGCAACCAAGCTGAGGTACACCAATCTGGCAGCAGATGCCAAACAACAAGGTTGACAGGCAAAGTTGTGTCCGGTGGAAGAAGAGTTCAGGGAATTTGTAGCCATCTCAACATCTAGGCTACTTTGGGAGTTGGGGGTACAAGGGAAGGCCCACAAGCAGTAAGTCAAGGACTTCTCCGAGGTAGCTGGAAAGGGGAGCCGATGGCTTTGGATTTAAAGGAAGGACAAGACCTGGGACTCCAAGTGACTGATGGCTGATGGGAGTGAAACTAGGACGCTCGAGGACGCCGGAACCTTCTGGAGGTTTCCTGGGTCTGTCAGCAAAATAAACCTATCAAGGAGGATGCGGTTTTGAGAATCCCAAGGATGCCATCATTCAGTTGACCACCAATATTTTACGACACCATTTTTTTGTATATTTACTAAGGAATCGCAACCCCCAGTCCACAACAATTTTATAATGAAGATTCATTTCTTTCTCATTTTTCATCAGAAAAATACCTCCTCACTGCAGCCTGCCTTAGTTTCTCCATTTAAATGTCACCACTGCTTCATCTCCCACCTTTTTTCAGTGCCGCATCGAGATCTTCCGCCATTGATTTCTTAGCACTTTGACATTCACTCCGAGCTTCCTGCTCTTGCAGATAGTCCCTGGAATCCCACGTGTGGCCTCGTTCCCCCGTTAGATTTGATCACACACTCCCTGCTAACAAGCAGAAGATAAGGAAATTCACCGACAACCGAGTCCGTGCTTCTTTGATTAAGAGGGAAAAGTCAGGTAAACACACCGTCTTAGAGCAGGTCACGCTGAGCAGACATGCAAAAAAAAAAAAAGATTAGAGCAATAAAAAAAGAAGATTACAAGAATAGGTGCCACTGTGGAAGTCTTTGTTTCACGGACTGATAACAAGCACGCGCTCGCTCACCTTTTCAGAATCCACTTTCGCAACATTCCCTGGTGTTGGTAAATTGATTTCACATTCATAGTTCAGCTGTGGATGTTTTTTTTTTCCTGTCCGTCTACATCCTTCACACCTGCTGAACTTCGCCCTCCATCTCCGCTACGGATACTGATGAGATTGAAAAAAAGAGACTGTTTCCTATTTTGTCAGGTACTTGCTCAGGTCCTGCTCTTTATCTTCGGGTTTGCAGAGTACAAGGTTGCACTTTCACCCTCTTTCCTCAAAGGATTGGACACGCTGAATGCCGCCAGGGTTTGCATACAGAACCAACAGGATTGTGGGGAAAGAAAAACAACCTTCGTAAATAAACTCCATGGCTGTAAATGAATGTTAAAGGGACAAAGTATTCAGTAGGATGGATGGATGGATGGATGGATGGATGGATGGATGGATGGATGGACGGACGGACGGACAGACAGACACACAGACACACAGACAGACAGATAGATAGGATGGACAGAAAGACAGACAGATAGATAGATAGATAGATAGATAGATAGATAGATAGATAGATAGATAGATAGATAGATAGATAGATAGATAGATAGATAGATAGATAGATAGGGTGTTAGTAGAAAAGTAGGTCAGTAGTAAATATATAGATACTAGGTACTATCTATTTACTACCAGTGTTATATATAACTATTATTTTATTACTACTGAGTAAGGTCAGTATTGTATTATATTACTTTCTATGTTCTAGGAAGACGGACGGACAGACAGACAGACAGATAGATAGATAGATAGATAGATAGATGAGTAGTTTGGTAGGTAGGTTGATGGATAATTGGATAAATAGGTAGGTAGGCAGGTGGGTAGATATGTAGGTTGATGGATAATTGGATAGATAGGTTAATAAGTAGGTAGGCAGAAAGACAGGTAGATAGGTAGGTAGGTAGGTTGGTAGGTAGGTAGGTAGGTTGATGGATAATTGGATAGATAGGTTTATAGGTAGGTAGATAGAAAGACAGACAGATAGGTAGGTTGATGGTTAATTGGATAGATAGTTTGATAGGTAGGTAGGTTGGTAGGAGGGTAGGTAGGTTGATGGATAATTGGATAGATAGGTTGATAGGTAGGTAGACAGAAAGACAGACAGACAGATAGATAGGTAGGTAGGTTGTTATGTAGGTTGATGGATAATTGGATAGATAGGTCGACAGGTAGACAGACAGACAGATTTTCTGAGCTTGTGACCCTGTATCAATTCCACACAGTTGCCCTATCACAGCAGTCCAACTCTCCAACCCTAAAAAATAAGGAGTCTGTAAAAGCTAATTAAAACGAAACGAGGGAATGAATAATTCAGGGGGAACACGACAAAACAGCAGCTACAGAAGAGTTACAAGGTGAATATAGTGATGAATATAGTCGACATATACAGTCAGAATATATGTGGTAGTACCAGTGCTACTGCCACGGACATGTTGGATTGTTTAATTACTGGGACAAATATTGTCCTGGTTCAATTATGTAGTACATTTCAACTGCACTCACGGCATATGTTTTATTTAATACCTCGCAAATATTAGGGATCGGAGAGGTGCTGGACCTGGAGTACCGAGGCTGAATTAAAATGAGTCCCCCGGCACTAGGTGGCAGCAACCCGGAATAGTTAAACGTCAGCCAATGGAAGTTGCTACAAAAATGACCCCGCCTCCTACCCACTTTGGGGACGAGGGGAATGCAAAGTTTACGTTTCACGTGGTTCGCTACAGAATACCATCGCTAAAACGATAGAGTCACCGTTTTGCGCAAGACTAATTTGTGAGTTTAGGCTAAGGATTGGACAAGTAGTAATCAATTCTATTGTTCAATCCTAAGATACTGAATACTATCCGATAGATTCCAACATTCCTGGATCATGCCTGACATTAACAAAGACATTTTTCAGGTTTGGAGGGTTCTGCTAGGACACTGGACGGAGTATTTTCTCGAGTAAACTCCTCACTTCTTAACGACAACAAGACATGATCCTGAAATCCTGCAGATTTTCCCCATATTTCCCCGCCCACCATACCACACTGCACATGTGCAAACAGAGATATGGTAGAACTGACAGATCAGATCGTACGTCTCGCCATCGTCACGTTTTTTTTGTGTGATTCGAATGATGCAAACTGTCAGGGAAATGGGGTTTTGTTTGCTGAGAGTTATTCCCATCACGTCTCGGAGAGTGAACATCTACACAACTCCCACAAGTGGCTTCTTCCTCCTCCTCCTGATCCTCCTCCTCAGTGGATAGTAACAGGATTCTAGTTTATTTTTACAATTTATTCTTGAGATTAAATAAAAAATCTTACTCCTTCTTGTTTTAATTTACATTAAACTGCATTAAAATACATACGACAGATGCTTTTATCCAAAGTAGTTCTGGATACAGGAGTCAGTGTTTGATCGTTCAGGGTGAGAAGACCAGGCCTGAGCCATGAGCTGTGATTACCCCAGTAACCCTAAGACAGTGGTCCCCAACCACTGGGCCGGGGACCGGTAGTGGTCCGTGGGTGAATTGGTGCCGGGCCGCAGAGAAATAATGTTTCCTTTTGGCCCCATCTGTCTATTACTTCCACGTGATCCTTAGCCATATCAACAAAAGAACTGAACTATAGAATGGCTAGGGTTCCAAGGCGTAGTCAGCTGAGCCTTGGAAAGTGGTTATCGTAGTCCTTGGCATATAGGCGTTAGACAGAGCTCTGTTTGGTTGGCTGATGGCCATGCTCATGGGTGCCTGGCGCCCATAATTTGGCATTACCGCCTTCCTCTGGATTCTTTCTCTGTAGTTATTGCAAGTATTGCCTCTGTAGTTATTGTAGGCAATACTTACAGAGGTAAAGCCTCTGTAGGCTGTCTCTTATACACATCTAGATGTGTATAAGAGACAGGTTAAGGCATCAGATTTATCCAATTAATCTTTCCTCTCCCATTTCCTCTTCATCTTTTAATTTAACTCAGTTTTTGTCTCCATAAATATATAATTCCTCCTTTTAGCCGACCGTAATTCTTTAGCGACCTCTATAACACTTCTCTCATCTTCCCCAGAGTTTCACGTACCATTTTTTGTCAAAGTTGCTGAGGACTTAAAAACTCCATTTCAATGAAATCTCTGTGATGATAACGACAAAGAACGAGTCCGCTTAAAAAAACATTGTGATTCAAATTGGCTATAAAAGTGTGTCAAAAAGTAAAAGTTTTTACTGAGAAGTCTCCTCAGGGAGAAACAGATCGAGAACCTTCTCCAGACTCAAGCTTTTCCATGGACTAATATTAAGGAAACCTGTTTATACCTGTTAAAAAAGTGCAAAGTGAGTTTACAAGGAGCAGAGGAGGAGAAGGAGCAGGAGTTTAGATACTGAGGACCAAGTGTTCAGAGCAGTGGAGACATTAGAGGGACAACACAGACATGAGAAGAGATTGAGATGGTTTGGACATTTGGATACATTGGTAGAAGAATGATCCTAGAGATGGAGCTACCAGGTAGGAGACAAAGAGCAGATTGATGGAGGACATGGAGGTAGTTGGAGTCAGAGTAGAAGATGGAGAGAACAGTGGGAGATGGAAAATGTTGTTGCTTTGGCAACCCCTGAGACAGGGACAAGCCGAGAGGAAGAAAAAGAAGAATTAAAAAATGTGCAAACAAGAAAATCTGTAGATATAAAATGTGAAAGATTGAAAGCGTGGGTGTTGTTCTACTCTATTTAGTGGCCACTTAAAAACCACTCCCTCATTCATAGAGTCAACCTTCCTTTGGAGAAACGTGTGGATGTTGAACTGTTCCAGTCTGTTTGGAATAAATGTTAAATAACAAGCAACAAGCTTTTAAATGTGAACCTGTCTTTGTCCCTGACTGAAGCCCAGAGTAGACACCAAGACCTCTTAGTCTGAAGCTGTAAATATTTTTCTTCTTTCAATAAGAAAACTATTTTGCCATTCTTCTCAAGACTAGAATTACTGTGAAATAAGTCGGATATAAAAAAAAGCAAATCTATGTTTTAAAAATGAGTATTTTTTGCAACATAAAGTTGAAATTCAACAGAAGTATAAGACAGTGTCCTTCACATTGGCTCCACATCTTGATAAATTCATAGTTGCTGATCAAATATTCTCAATATATGCATGTTTAATATCACAGGACGCAGATGAGGTGTGTGATGTGCCTTATCCTAATGAGCCGCAGGAACTTGGAAAGATCTTGAACCTTGGTGAACCCAGAGAAATGAACAGCATTTTAAAAACATAAGAGAGACAACAACAAGTCTCAGAGACGGAGGAGCTGGAAGGCTTTTCTATCCAAGCACAGTAACAAGGAGATCAAACAGTGACACACACACACACACACACACACACACACACACCTGGTAGGAGTCAACAGCCTCACGGTCCAGTGAGCGGCTGACTGACACGTCTCCTGTATCGATGTCAATGATGAAGAGACCTTTGGGATCCTGGTCGGCTCCCGGCCCTGCCAGTCGGAAGATGTGGTTGGATAACTTCTCTCTTAAAATCACCTGCAGACACACAAACAAAGACACACACAGATTACAACAAGTCCTTGGTCTTCCCACCTTTTGAACAAACCTGTCCCTGATGGTAGAAATGTATTTCCAAGGAATATTAAGGTGACGTTAAAGAGCAGATATTTCTGCACAAATTAAGTTGTGGCTTTAATTCCTGAGTGTGAATGAAACCTAAACGCAACTCACACCTAAGTGAAGCTAATGCTACTTAATACTCAAGTTACTATTAAAGACATCAGCTGTATGTATTGAATCTGCATAACATCAGTTTAAGAGTCAGGTCGTACTGTACGTTCTCTCATCTGCACTGGGATCTTTTCAAGAAGATATTGATCAACATATTGATTTATTTTGTTTATATATAACTTAAACTTCACTTGAAGTAAAATGTGCAATGATCCCAAAAACTTGGACGCATGTACTCACATGAGACTGGCGTAGCCGACATCATCCAGCACAGGAGGGGTAAGAGAAAAAAGAGACAGAAAGAGAATCCTGTTAGATTTGCAGAGCTGAGCAGAAGTGGTATCAGACCTTGTAGTTTACTGCAGAAGGGCAGATCATTGAGAGAGAGAGAGAGACTGTAAAGTAATGATGCAAAACTGCCAAAGCCTGATAAGGTAAACAGACTCCAGGAGATTGTGTTCCCCATCAGAATGAGAGCAACACAATAATTGTTAGTCCAAACACAGGCTGCTTTAAACCTTTAAAGATAATGAAGTGTTTGGGAGTCACCTAACAGACATTAATCAAAGTCATTTGCCTGCGGCCTGACAACGTTTGTGTAGCCTCCACTCGCAGGTGTATTATTGTTTGCTTTCTGTCACAAAGATGTGTTTCTGCTCAAAGCTGCTGCTGCTGCTGCTGTCACAGTGAGCAGCCGCGCATGGACAATACTGTACAATAGAGTCATAAATCAAGTGCCTTTGGTTTGAAAATGAAACAAACAGTTATGTGAATGGAAACAGGTTTTCTGGTTCTAACCTTGGTCACATTGGAAATAGGGTTTAATCTCGGGAACTGAAATTCCTGGGAAATGCGATCAGAACCAATGTGAAGACGGGATCCGGGAAAACTGGGAGGAAAAAAAGTGACGTGTGTCTTTTTGTTGTCATACAGTAATGCGGACGACAAAGGGTCTGGTGCAGCGTCTTTTCTCCAGCCTTTACAGGTGCAGTGGAGATGCTTCACTAACGGAGTCTGAAATAGCAATAATTTCATGTAAAATGCAGGTTGGCAGGGATATTTGAATGATATTGAAATAAGGCCTATACACAGGGAACAGAAAAAAATAGCAAGTCTTTTTCTGGGATTTGATTTTTGTCATTTTTGGGAAAAATATTAAACCCTAATTGGTAAAGTTGAATTGCATTAGCAATTATATTATGAGCGATCTTAGTAACCTGTACAGGACGGTCTGTGTGGGACTGTCCACAGTGTCAATGTCAAGGCTGAACTTGAAGGATGCTGCACTGGGAACATTTAGACTCCAGGTCCATTTCTTAGTGGTGAAGAGAAATATGTGAAAGAAATTCCACGTTAGATAATTATTTTATTCCTTTCCTTATTATCATCAGTCATCATGTTGGCTTTGAGTGAGTGGAAGGCGAAGGTTTTTGCCCTTTAATTCCGTTGTGTTGTGGACAACGACGAGTTTTACTTTTACAGCACAGCCAGTTTTTTAACATCCCTCAGGGTCTTCTGCTGCCACATGACGAGAACCTAAACGCTCCCACCGCTCTGTGCTTCTGGATCAGAGGGGTGCAATGAGGTCACCTTTAATGAGCATGAACTTCAATGGAAGAGCAGCTAAATGATGGTCTTTCTACTCCACACTTGAAAGAGCATGCCAGATGAGACTGCAGTCACAGATGGGACTGAAGCCTTTACTGTCTCACTGCCATTTATCTCCATGTCCTCTTCATCTTTCCCTCTCACCCCTGCTCAGACTTTCTTTTCTCTCAAGGGTCTGATCCTTGTTCTTCCTTCATCATTTTCCATTTCTCCTCTACTGTATCTTCTGACCCTCATTGCTTCTGAATGTTGTTATTCCAAAGTTGGACCAGGGAGAAACATCCTGAAGGTACAGGATGTTACAATCCACTTCCATACTGAACTTTCTGCGATGAATCTCACCTTATCTCAATAGGATTCCTCCAACATGATGTTATTGTACTTGTTGAGTTCAGCCAACATACGTTCCATGTTACACATCTTTATCTCGTTGATATTCTCCTTCCAGTGCAGCCAGTGTCTGTTGGTCGGTTGAACTGAGCTGCACTTCAGCTGCAGTAACCAACCATTTCATCACACAACCTGAGGTATGAATGTCTCAGGTTTAACAAGGTTAACTTTTGTATTGCATTATTCATTTTAGGACAAAGGACTTAAATGTCCACTTCACTGTCCAGGACATGGACTTTCCTCGGCTCAAAACCCACAATGAGGTGGAAAAATCCCTCCTCCCCAGGAGGAAACACTAGAACTGAATGATTTTAATCTACTTGAAGTGAGTCCAGTGGACGATGACCTGGACGACAGAGAATCTCCAAAAAAACGGTTCTATTCTGTTTTGTTTCCACTTCCATATTTCTCTAATTTATCACACAACCTGGAAAACGAGGTCCAGTCTCTTCAGGGACTTCCTTCTCATCTGACTGCAGTAACTATTCCTCACATGTTTACAATCAAGGTTTTTCAGGTTGAAGATTTCAGCTGCTTTTCCAGAAAAGTTTCCATATATTCTAGACTGTGTTTAAACATATGCAGTTGTGTTAAGGAAGCCTCATACATAAACACATTTCAAAGGTTCTCGTGTTTTGTCCTGGACAACGAGACGACTCCGGGTCTGGAACCAGAACATCCTTCAGAACTGTGGTGATGATGACACATTTGAAGCCCAAGTGGCGACAAGTACAGTGAGGCCTTTGACAAATCCTGATGAGAAACCAATGTTTCTAATGAACTGACTTTGATATCATTAACACCCTGACAGGGGAGCTCACACCCAGGAACAGTTTGTTCTTGAATATTAAAATGGATTTCACACTTTGAAAGACAGACTGAGTGAAAGAAAACAAAAACTTTTTAATCTTCCTAAGGACAATTACGTCAATCTGTGAGATTTATCAGCAAATAGTTGGCAGCATCACCACTCTGAGGGTAAGAAAAAAAAAAGTCACTTTGAGTTTTGAACCATCAATCATACTGTACCGTATTTGCCAGACAATAAGATGGACTTAAAAAAACATAACATTTTTTTGGTGCACGTTGAAGTGCAGTGAAGATCTGTGGATTCTGGTTGTGTTTACTGACCTGCAACGATTCTCATTAATCTGTCAAAATGTTTCAGTCGACTTTGGTGAGCGACAAAGTCGCACCAATGTTACTGGGATCATTAAGGCTACTGTAGTCGGGAGTAAAGCTGAACTACACTCTGTTCGGATGGGGCAGAGTAGTAATGTTTTGGTGTGTGTCCAGTGAACGGTGTGTGTGAAAGCTGTTATTAAACTGTTCTGCTCCACATGTGATTGCTGACTGGTGTGAACACAACGTACAGAACACTCCACTGAGCTCCACACATGATGAATGAGTCTCCCTGGAGACCTTGACCACAGCATTAAGCCCACACCTTCACTGAGGTCCAGGAGGTCTCCACAGTAGCTGACGGAGATGGAGACATCATTTTGACCGCGGTTACGTGGCGAGCGTGCATAGGTTTGGACCTAAAGGTAATACTTCAGAGTAATTCACAGAGGCGTCTGTGCTGCTTATTCACAGGAAGATAAGAGAGAAAAAAAAACTAAAACAGTGGAGGAGACAGGACATGATCTCCACGATGTTCTGTGGACCTGCTCTGCAGCATCATCTCTCTGATACAAGCAGGTGCATTCATCTGACAAATTGGAAGCACAATGCCTAAACGACTTGAACTATTTTTTATTCTCTCTGCATCCGTAGTCGCCCTAACTGCCTTTTTGTAAATTTTCTCCCGGCTCGTCCTCTCACGACCAAACGGCCACGTTCCATCTGTCTTCCTGCATGGGAAGACGGGCTAATGTGGGCTAGTTTAGCCAATTGGGGGCTTCATGTTGACGACCGGCTGAAATTGATTTTCCACACCACCGGCTTTTCTCCTCTTATGCAACATACGTCTTCCGTACGGCAGAGTTCCATCATTCATGCTCCCTTCCTCGCTGTGGGAGATAAGCAGTTGGAGAGAGGTCGTGAGATGGGATTTCCTGTGCTGTTTTGACACCACTGCGTGTGTGTGTGTGTGTGTGTGTGTGTGTGTGTGTGTGTGTGTGTGTGTGTGTGCACCGTGTGCCTGGATTGGTGGGCTGTCAGGGGGGTGGGCTCACAAGAGAAGCGTAAGAACATTGTTGTTTATATCACACCTTCCATCTGTAGAATTTGATACACATCCACCCCCTCCACCCTGAACTACACCCTTAGGGGAGTCTTTAGAAGGTCTGGAGAAATCACACTGCAACTGAAGAGCATGTTATGACATTGATATGCTGTAGTGTAGCTGTTAATAGTCTGAGGAACAAATATTCCCTCAATTTGTTTCACAGGAATCTGGACACAATTCTGTCCCTTTGCTTCTGATATTTCCTCAAGTCCAAATGTGGAGACGTTGTTTCCGTTGTAATGACTGCGCTGTGTTTGGGATCATAAGGCAGACTGCATTATATGGTGCATTAAGCGACACAGTAAGTGGAACCTTTTCAACTCTGTTAGAATAACTGGTACAAATGAAATACAAAACAATAAACTGATTTTCCTCAGTTATTGAGCTGTTCTCTGATGACTGCAGTATAGTAGAGTACAGCATTACTCATTATTATTCCACTAAATGTCAAGACTTCTTAGCTTACCAATGTCAAACATCTACATTCTTTTTCATCATTCACATTTTTTTTATTTCCAATATTCCAGTATTTTTCTTTTCTTTTCTTCTATCTTAAAAATAAAAACATGAACATTTTGCACCACATACAGACAGAGCATTGCAAGAAATACCTTGTAGTCCAAAAAACAGTGACTTTTCATTTCATTAAAATCAAAAATGTTCAGACTTCAAGGAAAGTCTTCCCAGCGTCTGAGGACAAACATTTGATTTGCGGCTCAGGGTCAGTTGTGTGATATGCGATTATTTCATTGTGTAAGGACACATTTTGTCTCCTTCTGTGTCCTGCTATAAATAACAGTCCACATGTGGATGATGAAAGTAAATCATGGCACCGACTTTTTCCCCCCTTTGTCCTTTGACGTTTTTGCCTGGTTTGAACATTTTGACACTTTAATCATTTCTGTACTTTTTACTCAGAGAAATGGTAACTGGAGACATTTTTGCCTCAAAGTCATAAATAAAAGCGAGTAGACAGAAGTGGAGTAAAATACTCAAATAATTGGAAACCACAGTTAATGTAACATATACTTAACAAAGGGGGGGGATAAAACATAACATTCAATCCTGTCATGGTCACAATATCATTTCCTGGATTAGTTTGGACAGGACTCTGACGCAGACGTGGACACATGTCAGGTATTGGACAAGCTGCTCTGACGTCGATTTCCCTTTGTTTTCCAAATCACTGTGACATTTTATGAAATCAAACAAGTTGAAATCAAATCCAGCATGTCAATTTCCCGTCCTCCCTGAGTGTTATTACAGTTATTAGAGCGCAATAACTGCAGGCTGTCAGAGAGGTGTCATTAGCTCGGCTGCAGCCTGAGATTATTAAAGGTAAAATGATTAGGAGGCTCTAAGTGACAGAGAAAGTGAAGTCTGCCTGATGATCAATACTGTTCCACAGCAGAACAAATGTAACAACTGTGCTTCCTGTGTCTGAGTAGGTCAGATGAAGCCTGTCTGGACCAGCGTGTGATGGAATCATTACTCACCTTGCCGATGAGGCGTGGGAAGGGAGCTCTCTGGTTCTCAGGGACGATGATAGGCGGCACCAGCAGGTGTCTCTTGTTTCTTCGGTGTAACCACGTCTTGTCCAGGCCCAGGATATTCTACCAGTGAAGAGAAACCAAAGTCAGGACTTCCACAGTTCTGGTCTGTGAGAACCGGAAACATCGCATCCAGTTACAGAGGTGACGAGCAGACACAGCAAGTGTCAGCTCAGCGAGCCGCACTCGCAGTTGCACAAAAAAAAGATGAAATAAACTTGATTTCAGTGATTGCTAACTGTGATGCGAATCCTTGTTTTGGTTTGTCAAGAGAGCGAGAAGGACAAGTGGGAAATTAAATTGGGGCAGAAAGGAAACAAAAGTTGTTGTTTTTAAGGCTGCGTGAAAATGTCACGGAACCAGGTCATGGAGCTCGACAGACAACATACTTCAACTGAAGACCTTGGTCATCGATTGATGGGAGAGGGACTAGAAGAGAACTCCCAGTGTCCCCAAGTTTCTTAGTCAGTGGAGCGCGAGCCTCTTAAATTTAGATTAAGTCCTTGGTTCAATCCCCACAGTAACCACATGCCTGGCACAGGGAAAAACAACGGCTGCTGTTGAACATGTACATTTCTCAGATCAGAAAAGTAGAACTTTTGTCTTTGGAAGGACAAAGCAATGACTTGGACAAATTGGGACACTTTCACAGATCCCTGGCCTCCAAACCATTGTGTACTGGTACTGGTACCGGTACTGTCAACTGGCACCAATGCAAAAGTGAAGTGACAGACATTTGTGCCAAACAACTGAGCAACTGTAGCCAAATTCCAAACAGTGACACGAAGCCGTTCTCATTTGCAATTGAAATGTTGGTCTTTGTCTCGAGTCGGTTTCATTGACGAGGTCCAGCTCCTGCAGCAGCGTCCTGAGGTGTAGGTGCGGAGGTTGGTTGTGCTGCTCACTCTCCTACTGCCCTCACCCCTGTCAAGATGACGGAGAGAATACAGGGGTGTGGGGGAAAACAGAGCAGATTGTTTATAGTGGAGCGCTGACTCTCAGAGAGAGAGTGGCCATGAAGCCGACACGCCACCTCCACCTCCACCTCTTCCTCCTCCTCCTTCTCCTCAACCTCCTCCACCTCCTCCACCTCCTTCTCCTCCTCCACCTACAGCTCCTCCAAAAAACAATTAGACAATAATCATAAACCCTGCCCGAGCAGAACGAACCAAAGATCCACTGGACGCTCTCTGAAATGGCCATTCTTTTCCAGACCACCGGGGGGTGACCTTTCAAATGTCACAGAGATGGAAACCTAAACCTGGACCAGCAGCTGTTAAACAGAACACTGCACAAGGCTGTTTGAGATTATATGACCAGGTCTGTGCCTAAGGAGCTCCAGTGTGTGTGTGTGTGTGCTGGATTACACCACTGGAGATGGCGTTTCATGCATTGCTCCATAAAAATCCAGTGCGACTATGAACCCCAGAGATGAGCACATCAATCCCATCATGCACAGGGCTCAGCTGTGTGGTATTTGTAAATGGAGGTGAAGAAGAGCTGCGAGGCAAAAAGCCACAGCGAGGTTTTCTTTCTTTTTTTCTGTCGCAGTGGTTTCCTCCTACTAAGGGTTAGAGCCGAGACGGATCGGGCCGTCGAACCCAAATCTTCAGCAGCCTGGAAATGGAGAGAGAGCAACGGTGCTTTAAAACCCATTAGGTCCACAGGTGCATCAGGGCACAGCAGCGTTAGGCTGGACAGAGACATTTTTCCTGCCATGGAGAAAAGCTCACTGCAGGGTATTCTAGTAAAGTGACTTAGTTCTGTTTTTTTTTTTTCTCCCAATCCTCAGCTTCTTCTTCTCTTCTCTGCTTTACTTCTACCTTCACAGTTTGCAGGTGTGATGAATAGCTCTACCACAGCTTGGTAACAATGCAAGAAAAGACAGCAATTATTCTTAATGTGTCCCGTTCATACACTGCTGAGACACCATCGTCCCCTGATCCAGTCCTAACGCGCTCACTTCCTGACGACTTCTTAAGGAAATCAGCGGCACATTTCACTGTACTGGGGTTGAAAAGGAGCAAAGATACTTTAGAGAAGAAGATCCAGTCAAAGAACCTGTGGACAACACAGCAGAACAAGCTCTACAGCAGAAACTCACACGTTACAAAACACTGCAGACTGGAAGTGACAAGCAATTTCTGCTCCAAACATGAAACAGTTTTTCCTCCTTTCTCTCCTTCACTATTTCTTCATTTACTGACTGTGGGAAACAGCTCACGTTCACTGACGTTCATCCCTGTGGACTCTGAAGATACAAAGGCTGTGATCAAGGGAATTCATATTTATGGATTAGCCAGTTCATTAGTCACAGATTGGGTATCATGTATCAAACATCAGAAATATTAGAGATGGTCAATCGCCCACTGTCACTGTCGTAGACAATCTGACTTTTTTTACTGTGTGCCAGGACGAACCAAAACACGCCATTTGTAAAAGCCGTGGAGGACAAGGTAACACCTAAGACATTTGGGACAACAAACTTAATACGGAAAAGAAGCACCCGGGAATTTTTTAGGAAATATAAAGAGGACACGGCTGCTAAGAGGAGGGATGCACCAGAGTCTTGGGAACCACAACAACCCTCCACCGTGGCTCCTATCTTCGTCATGAGGCTTCATAAACCTGCTGAAGAACTTGGATCCACCGTACAAATGACCAAGTAGGCGGAGACTTTTCTGATACAGCGCTGCAGGAGTTGTTTCAAGCCATTAATGCCAACTGCTTGACGCCACCAATAAGTTTTACAATGGACATTTGGACATCAGACGTGAGCTTGATCTCAATGACTGATGATGAATTTGAGCTGCATCAAGTTCTTCTCCACAGTATTGCTCAGCGGGCATTGTTGAAACTATTTCTTTTTAATGTTTCATTCCCAACCCAAGCAAATGTGGCGTCAATTGTATGATTCTGATTATTTCTTAGAAAAACAGAATTGGAGAAAATGGTTGTGACAGGTCAGACCTTTTCTTCTAAAACCAGGGACTCAGTATTGGCTAAGGATTTCGCAATCAGTGCATCTGATAAATATCAATGCACAGACACATCTAGGTAGTAGTATCTTCTCTGTGCTTTAACGGCAGGAGTCATTTCCATAAATGTCTCTGTTTTTCTTCGTCTGACCTGATAAAGTCAAGGCTGAGATGATCCACGTTTGTCTCGACTTCTACCGCGGTCAGACTCCTCTCTGATCTACAGCAGCTGCTGCAGGGCCCAGGAGAGAAGCTGGAATCTAAAGCCCTCAGACCTGGGCATCCGGCTGCTCCACCAATTTTAGCTTCACCTACTTTTTTTTTAAGATTTATGACCAAATGTTCACACATCTCCAACATTACAGACTCTGCTTTTAGACATTTAAACAATAATCAACAAGACTCAACAGGTTCACGAAACCGAGTGCATCGTGGGTTGAATGTTGCTAGGCTACAGTGAGTGATGTGTTCATGGTCTGCTGGGATGTTTACTCACCAATTGGGATTCTCTCATTTCTCCAGTGACCACAGACTGGACTGGTACCTCGGCCTCATGGAGTCAATGAGCTGCCATTTAGGCCAAATTTAAGAAATTTAATTTCCTGCTGCACATGAATCATCCTTTAATTCCCAGGTTTATAAACTCAGACCTTAATTTTAACAACAAAAAAAGAGAACAGTTGGAGAACTTTATGGGTCTCTCATGGAGAAGTTAACTCTACATTTGGGCATTGGTATCTGAAAATATATGCATAAGCATGAAGGTTTCCTTGGTGATGAAAAGAAAATGTTACATACTATAGTTAAAGCAAAAAAAAAGGCTTTAAAAAATTAAACAAATGAAGCAGAAGCCAAACTAAACAGGAGTTTAGACTTGGATTATTTGACTTTCTTTTAGTCGTTTCTTTTAAACACTGTCTGTTCATGTTCCCTGAAGGCAGCAGCAAAGAAGCTTGTTCTACATAACTATGAAACCACACAGAATAAGAAAGTCCATTTCTGGGAGCAGGCATTTGTTAAGTTGAAAGGCTTCCAGTAATTCATATATTGATCGGGTACAAAAGCAGCAGGTAAGTGAAATAGTTTTGGTTTCTTCCTACGGTTCTGCAGATGCTGCTCCATCATCGTGATCTTTTATTCTCTGCTCTACCATGTGCAGACAAATTGAAGAACAGATTTTTCTCCTATTCAGAGGCAGCAATTGTCCATTATCACCAACACAATAACATTTCTCATTCTAGTCAGACGTTGCCCAAACTACGGGAGGGAAACTAACGGAGGATCTTCTCACCTGACAGAAAATACACTGCAACCATGATGGAGCAGAAGGTTGGAAGCTGATGAAGCTGCTGCTGCTGCAGCTTCTGCCTCTGGATGCGTTTGTTCAGGGTGGGAAGAGTTGAACAATGGGTTTTCTGATTATACAGAACTGGTGATGGAGCTGAAGATAATTGATAGTGAAGTAATAACAGCTTTCAAACACATCATCTTCCTGAAGGACTTTACTCTTATTCTTGGGGACTTTTTCACATCATATATTCCACACAAACTATGTATAAAGTTGTACTTTTTTAAAGTTATTTCAAACCCATGACTGAAATGAACTAAGTCGTCCAAGTTGGAACGAAGTATTTACCTTCACCTCAGCCGTTATTGATTCATTACAGCTGGTCCTTTTTAGTCATGACTGTAACTTATTCAACCAATCCAGATGATTCTGATGTATAAACATTAAAAAAGGGTGTAAAAAATTTTAATTGAGTCATCTTCACAAATCCATTAATCAATGCAATAAAAGTGTCAATAAAACTCCAGACTTTTCCTGGTATTTTCTGAAACAATTTATGACCATTTCCCCTCAGTAATGAATGGTCTGTGTTGCTGTAGCTCATTTCCTTTCTCTGTCAGACTTTATTGAAATGCCAATCACTTCAGTCATTACACATCAATCATCTGTGTGCAGTGTTGAGTATTTAAAAAAAAAAAAAGGATGAAGAAAAAAGACCAAAAAAATAATGCAGTGTGGACCCACATTCTCAGAAGATTGATTACATGTTTGCACCTTTACATTAGACATCATCTGACAGAGACTAATTCACTTCAGTCCTCATTGACTTGCCAAGGTAACACCCGTGGACGTGCTCAGCCCAATGAGTGATGGCGAGAGCGGCGAATAAATTACGGTGCCTTCCTGCCAAAAGCGATGAGAGGACGTTCATTAAGCTCCGAGCTGCAGGAACAGTAACAGCGGGACACTGAGCACTGCAGCAGGAAGACAAATGACCTGGGAGAGGGTGAGGAAACGCCAACTCTCACCCCCTGAAAACCTCCCTCTCATCAGCTTAGTGGATTTGGACTCAAACTGAAGTGTATGAATGGACGGGGAACTAGTGCCATCATTCTTCACGTGGACTGCGGTTTTAGGAGGACGTCATTTTCTTACATTGGACTCAGGGACACATTTTTGTTCAAGGAAAGCTCTGGAAGTCTCTCCGTGAAGACACATCCCGGTGCAGAGAAACCTGGGAATCGGACGGATCACTTTCAGAGGAGCAACTCCACCTGATGCAGTTGTGCAGTGGCTGTTTGGGGGACATGAATATTAAGCGTGTTAAAAAAAACACACTTTGCAGATCTGTTAAACAGGGAGACAGCGCCACCTATAGAGAATGTAGAAGAGCGCTTGTCTGCTGGAAATTTGTTCCATGTTTCCATTGCTACAGGATGATTGGAACTAAATCTCAGTCCTTCCTTGTTGCTCTGTTAAAATGGTGATAGAATCATCATTGTTCAGACAGTTTGTCCTTTGGAGAAGAAATATTAACTGAAAACTAGAAGAGTTTCCTGTGGAAAAAAGTGACAGAATTCCCAGGTGGAAACTCCACTGAAATACCAGAACCACTGATTACTGTAAATGTACAGTAAAGGTAATTTCCAGACTAGAGAACTAGACTAAAGAACTTCTTAAAGTCCAAGCCACTTTACGTTGAAGCTCCACCTATAGCTCCACCTCCACCAGTTCAATAATTCAACTGACGGTTCATCACCAGACATCAGGTCCATAAGCGCACAGACAGACTTGGTGCCAGGCTCAGTTGTTGTTACCATCTGCCACTGAGCTGGAGACGCATCTCTCTGCTGATGGCCACAATATGCTCATGGAGTTGGCAGAACAATGCATCGACTCCTGCCGCAGATTTCATTTCTTCCGCTCTGGCAAATGTGAGGAACCTCATTCCTTCCACATCTCTTTAAAGCACAAACCACGCTTTTCCTTCTCAATAACGACAGCGAACGCAACCTCATCGCTGCCGTCGCTTCGGGTAATTTTTTGAAGTGTGACATCAGGAATCTGTGTCTGCTCTGATTAATAACCACAGAGGTTATAATTCACAGCTAATTTGAATTCAACACATGCATTAACAGGACTGGGAGCAGAAGTCTGGCTATGATTAATACTTTTGTTACAAATTTGCATTTGACAGAGTTGGATAAATATTATTTCCATTCATGGAGTGGTTTTCTAAGAACATACGATAACAATAATGACAAGATAAACATAACAACTAATGAAATCTCCACAGATCACAGTCCACACAGCTCCACTGTGTTAGACACAAAACAGAAAAACAAACTATCATTCAGACCATGATGCTCAAACTCCTGACTGGAGGAAACTAAGTTGTTTTTTTTTCTTTACAGTATTTCAATGTTGTCATGAGGTCATTAAGATTTTAATTGAACAATTGTAATCCATTCTTTGATTGGACAGCTGCAGTCCTGGTCTACTCACTCTGAGTGTGTGCTGAGACTCCGGCAGCCCCGTGACATCCAGCTGTGCTACGTCATCTGCGTGTGCACTTATCCCATGGATGAAGAGGACCGGCGGACTGTACTGGATGTTCTGAAGTGGAATCAGCTTCAAATCTTCATCCACCTCAAAGCTGGGATCTGACACCCGGAACGTCACACCTTGGTTTCCCGCACAGTCGTCAAACTCCACTGTGGAAGGAAACAAAAAGGTTGGTTTGTGTTGTGAGTGAATTACAGACTTCAGATGTGTCAAGAGAGCGGAGACGAAAAACAAAAACTGTATCAGCCTCGTGTTACTGAGGTGTAGACTGTAAAAAAAAAAAATAAATAAATAAAAGACCTCTTTGAAAAACTATCCATGGAAACAAGTTTTATTCTCAGACATAAACAGATGCCCTGAAGACAAACGCAGTGAGAAGAAACAGGAATACAATGTTCTGAAGAGTGCGTTCAGTCAGGGAACAACAGAAGTCAGAGTTCTTGTATATGTTCCTGCTGTAATATTTATGACTTTGTGAGGAGCGTGGAGTCAGGATGGTGTCACCTCAGAGGAATCCTTCAACACTCTGCCCACCTTGGACTCTCTCATCGTGTCTCTCACACCTCACACACACACACACACACACACACTCAGCCATTAACAAACTCGTGACTCCCACTGGTGTCACGCCATGATCTCTGTGTCCTCTCCCCCTTCCTGTCTTTGACTCCACTTGACACAACACAACTGGCAGTGGTTCATGTTTTGTGAAATACGATGGCAGGTAGAACAGAAACCAGCAGCAGTGTGAGATGATTCAGAGAAGAATCAGGTCCAGAGTTGAAGAACTCTAACTCTGTGGACTGAATGACATCCATATACACCCTGACATGGGTGAAAACTTAATAATAAACTTAACAATATATTAACCCACCTATGTAGTACTAGGTCACAGGGGCTGGAGTCACAATGACCATCAGGCTAAACACACTTCACCACCGTACCAGCCCCTCACAAACATGTACATCAGAAATGTATCTTTTTGATGAACAATTGACGCAAATGCCAATATTTATGGCATTGTTTCGTTTTTGTCTTCAATACCTCTACGACCAGGGAGTTGTTTTCAGTTTTCAGGACGTTGGGTACTGAAACGTCCTGAAAACGGTACTGGTACACACTGGCAGTACCAGTACCACCCAGGAACCTCATTTCTGTCCATATTTCATACACAGTCTATGCATGGGGGGAAACTGTTCTCCCCAGACAATATTCACAGTAAAAGTCCGAGATGAAGATAAATGAGTTCATTCTCATTGTGTGATTTACCTTCTTTACAGTGGCTGCAGTTATTAGTGGAGAATTACGTCGACCACCTCACGGGTTCAGACAACACCATCCGTCTCATTTTAGGTTTGTTTTGTTTTATGTAACAGAAAATCACAGCTGTAATTAAGCTGCTACTACTAACACCAAACAAACATCCTCCTCCATCACCTCCTCCATCTCCTCCTCCTCCTGCTGCGGCTGCTGCTGCTGCTTCACATTTAAAACACTTTCAGAAAAAAACTCTGTAGAACTGAAGTAGAATGTGGTGCTGGTCTACATCAGGAGGGACAACACTGGTCTACATCAGGAGGGACAACACTGGTCTACGGGCAGGAGGGACAACACTGGTCTACGGGCCGGAGGGACAACACTGGTCTACGGGCAGGAGGGACAGAACTGGTCCAATCAGCGTAATGAAACATTATTTCCTTGTAAGTTGATCAGCTGGTACCATGATTGCATTTCCTTGATAAAAACATCAATTCATTTCATGACACTGTTGTGTTTGAACATCCAGTTACTGAGAATGAAACATAGATTTGAAATCACCAGAGCAGAAGTAAATGGAAATTAATTGATAATTGTTTAGTGCAGTGGAAACATGTTATTGAAACACATTAAGATTTTAATATTCCTCATAAATACTTGATAAATATTAACTGTGGTCGAGATGAGACTCTGTCCTGTCCTTGAATCGTCATTTGTTCTTTTTCTCTATTTTTAAACATGAACATGTCTTTTTTTTCACCGGGTATTTAAGGCTTCAGTTTGCTGATGATGATGATGATGATCTTCTCCTCTGCTCTGCTCTCCATTTTCAGTTGTGTAGCCAGATAACTGATAACTACGTCAGGCCCTTTTTAATGAGAATTTATATTTTAAACTGAAGGACTTTACTGGGGCTGTTAAAACAGTATGAGTGCATTCAACGACAATGTTTTTCTTCACAATTGTTGATGTTCTTAACATCTTAACTCTATGGTCTCACCTACTCTGGGCTGAGGACAAAAAAACAAGTGTTTGGCCTCACACATGGTTATTTTCCTGAACTCGTAGTCCTGACGATA
>JAFBJS010003936.1:36078-131297 GCA_016785265.1 Paraplagusia blochii
TGTCACACTTCTTCTTCTTCCAGACCTTCTATTGTTCCCACATTTTTCCCTGGAGAAACAACATCTTTCTCTCAGACTCAACAATCGCTACATCTCCATCCCACACCATTCCATAATGTAAGGAGAATGAGAATCCACAGGGTGGGCTGTGCTGCATTGACTGAAAAATCAATACACCAATATCTATCAAGGTACTCATTAAGTACACTTGATCCTCGTGACTGTTTGGTCTGCTGGGTTTTAATGAATATCACACAAGACGTTTTCAAATCTTCCCTCTGGACTTTGTCATCTCTTTACAGATACTCACTCCAGAAGAGGAGGCATAAAGAGAGGACGGAGCAAGGCAGCCACAGTGTAGGGTATGTACAATGGGAAGAAGGGAAAAACCTGAAGGTTACGATGGTTCAGGATGGAGAGCTGAAAAGTCAACAGCGTTTTCTTCAGGGAAACAACTCTGAATATCTGAATATTTAATCATCAATTCTAAGGCAAAGCATGAAAGATGTGTTCATTTCCTTTTCCATTACTTGTCTGGGATTTATTTCAATAATACAAGCATCTATGCACTATTAGGAGTCTGCAAATTTCATCGTCAAACAGAGTCGGGGGTATTTCAAATGCACCCTCTGAGAGCTTGATGGCATTCTAGTGTTGTCTAGTTTTTGGGAGGGGATTTGAGGGGAGAGCGTGGTGAGCCGACTGCTTTTGAAGTCAAAGCAACAATGATGTTGCCTGAGTTTGCCCGCTTACGGCCTCTGCCTTGAAAGAACCCACTTCCTTTCATCAAAGTGCTGGCTCAGGACTCAGATGGGCTTTGGAGAACATGGATTAGGGTCGGCTGAAATCCCTCTGCCATGTTACCAGTCTTGAAGAAACGTTTGAGGTGAAAGTTGTTTTCAAGACAAACATTCAAGTTCCTTCAAAGGTAAAACCTCCCACTGTACTATAATGTCAGAGCCATTAGCTTCCATAATGTAGTAAACAAGTAGAATTGTTGACTTTGTTATGGCAGAAACCTAAGAATACCTGCTGTGATGGCACAACAATAATTTACTTTAGGCCTTGTTCAACCTTTCAAAGAACAACAGTGTTTTTGATGTCGTTCAAGAGAATTTTCCAGCTGACATCGTGAATGTCAAGTCTGGCTGATAGTAAAGATAGGGATCAGAGAAGTGATCTTGAAGGCAGCGTGTGATTGTGTTTAATCTGATCTCATTGTCTCTTGTCCTTAAGAAGAATCCCTGCGCCCACGCTGGATTGGCCATAAGTTGTGCATCATGTTGAGTCTTTTTGGTGAGTGTCCCACGTATTGTAGGACATCAATCAGCTAATCAATAAAAGCAACGCAGCAGCATTGGAATGAGTCGAGTGAACTCATCAAATTACATCCGTGTGTGTGAGACAGGAATTTGTTTTGCAGAGTTGTTTCACCATTGTGTATTCGACACCATTCACTGCTGCCTGGCCAGCATTGGGCCGTGTGACTGACACCAGAGACGCAGTACATTCAGCACCACGGACAGTTCAGCTTCACTGACGACTCCATCACAGACCTAGAGGAGTCGCAGACTTGAAAGAGAAGAATAGAAAGAACAAGAAGATCAAAGCCTGCAGTAAATGATGAGAACATTTTCAATTGCATATAGAGAATTTTAAATTTTAATTCATTCAACGGGCGCTGCAGTGATGCAGCTGAGGATCAGTGTATTTGACAAGACGCAGCAGCGAGGGAAACCATCAGACCGAACCTCAGGACGGGCAGCAGCTCCAACATCCTCTGCAACTTTATGTGGTCCATAAACTATGAAGCACATGTCTGTCAGTGTTGTTTTGGGATCACTGTCTCATTGTCCATGTGGGGATTTATTTAAGTAGGTCAACAATGTCAGCATTTTGATGTAATTTTAACTTGAGGGACAAATTCCTTTCTTAGTTCAGGGACAGTGGACAGATGAGGAGCTCACATCTGACTCAGGTACGTTTAGAAATTTCCCAACATTATGTTTATTACAATATATAAAGGCTTCAGGCAGTTTAGGAGACACTCATTCTACTCAGCCACAAATTGAGTTTCCAGTTGCAATCAGTCTTGTAAATGTTCCTCTCACATTCTGCTCCGAGAAGCAATTTCATTTATGTTTATTTTTGTATGTTATTATGTCAATACTTTTAGATTTCTGGGATTTTGGCAAATATATCCTGTTCTGTGTGCTCACTATTGAAGAATTCAGGTGGGTCACGACATCAGCTGAAGAAACCACACCAAAAATAGGGAGAAGGAAGTCCAGGAAGTCCAGGTGAAGAAACAAGGCCGAAGGATGGAAATAACAAAAGGCACCAAACCCAAAAATGGTCCAAAGAGTAGAATGAATGACAGGGTCTGGAGAAATCTTCATTCCAAAACCACAGTGAGCGGACAGACAGGTCACTGCACGGTCCCATTTCTCTATTCCAAACTTTCCAGTACCTGAGCGTGTTTAAGGAGGATTTTCCATCTACAGGATCGTTCCATTTAAATCAGATAACATTTTTCTTCCCCAGACAGGTTCTTTTGAGGCACATTTTCTGATTTAAATGAAAACAAAGCACAAAGATTAACCACCAGCACCTTCACTCCTGTTATTTAATTAAATCTTTGAATTCTTTCAAAGGAGAGAAATTCACAAGTGCTAATCTAAATTAAGCTTTCTCATGATAAGGTTTTTTTTTTTTTACATCAGCAGAACAGAAAAGTGAGACAAGAAACTACTTTCAAGTATGAAGAGATAAGGGGGAAGGAAAATAATCACTGATGTCTTGGTTGCAATTTCTCGGGTAAATATGTGTTAAAACAGGATGATTGGTGCTTCAAAAGGGAGGAGGCGAGGAGGGAGGAGGCAAGGAGGGAGGAGGTCGCCGGCTGCACCATGTCTGAACGTCAGAGCTTGGATATAAAAAAAAAACATTCCTTGATAGAGAATGTGTCTAAAACAGTCTATGAGTTCTGCATGGCTCCATATATAGTTCATAAATACACATATACATACATATTTATATACTTTTATTATATTATTTTTATGGCGGTTTCTCCACAATTATTCAAATGTATAGTTTATATGACGGAGTAAACAGTAGGATGACAGATGAGTTACTGTTGGTTTGCAATTATAGAGGAAAGCACAAAAACCTGTACAGAGCACACAGACTGACAGACTGACAGACTGACAGACTGACAGACTGACTGACCAATCACCTGTCTAGTTCATAGGAGCCAAGTCAGCTGTGCTGCTGCCTGGTTGAACCAGAAGCCTGCAGACACAGCTGCCCTTCCAGGAACCTCTGCTGTGAAATCTCCGTTGCATTAAAAATGTCTTTCCAAGGCTCCAGAGACTAATGTGCTGGAAAGTCTTTACCTGAGAGTTTGTGGGTAAATGGGCAGAATTATGCTAAGCTTCTACTTACAAAGTAGATCAGTTGCTCTCAGCTCTGAGTTGAAGGCTTCACATCTGAACTGAGAGAAGTCTCACATCAGACAGAATCTCACGGTTCTCCACGTACTGTACACGCGAAGGGCGTTTGACATTTCGTTAGGTGACTACACAGTGTTGCTTTTCTGTTTTGCCTCGTTTCCTCACGGCTTTTGTTTTCTGGATCTGAGGTAAAGGTGAGAAATGAGGGAGAAGTTACGGTGAAATAATAAGAGTCCACTGAGAGCAGCCGTGACTCCACACCCAGGGCTCCTCTATCTCCTCTATCCTTGTTATCAGCCAGAGTTACGAGACACTTCCCTGACTGGAGCAGAAAAACCATCACGACACCGTGATGAAACACACAGTAAGATTAGACCAAAATTATGAACCTAACCTCGGGGATGTTAGGATTCTCACACCTAATTGATATTAAGCTGTGACGCTGTCGTCCACTCCCATACTGTACCGTATATGCACAGCTTTATCCTATATTTACCACATAAACAGATGATGTGTCAGCTTTGTTAGCAGTCCTCTGAGGAAGAGCTTAGCATTTAGTGCTCACATCAGCACCGTGATATGATTAAAAATCAAATTGCAAATATTGTGATAGTCATGAATTATGGCTGAGTGCTACAGGATTATAGGGAACATCATTAGTTTTGCTGGCTCTTAATGCAATTACTGACTGGAGGAAATGCTATAGAAGCACTGTGGGAGTCATTCATTCTGAACTGTGTGTGCACTAAACCTCAGGCCTCATATTCCACATGTGAAGACGAGATGTAAGGCTGACCTTCTCTGACCCACTCTTTCAGTTAAGCAAAGCTGTTCGTTTTGCTTACAAGGGAGTGTGCAGGCTTATGGACCTGTCTCACTAAAGGTTCTGCAGCTGTTCTTAAGCTGACCAAGATGTTCTACAGTGAGCTCAGATCCTTAGGAATTCCATCAAGGAATGAAACTATTTGCTGCTTACTCTTCCAAGTACAAGAACAGAGTTTTCACTTTAATTATACTTGAGGATGTGAACAGAGGATGCAGAGAAAAGCGGAAAAAAATGGAAAATGGTGATTTTCTGTGGCAACGCCTAAAAACAGGGACACGGCGAAAGGAAAAAGATGAGATGTAGATTTATCTAACAACTTCACATCAAACCAGTGATTAATCCAACTGAAGTAGTGCAGAGGCTTCAGTCACAGCAATTACTCACAAAACATCCATCTAAGTGTCAGAGGATAACAGAGAATCCATCTGTTTCACACTGGCTTTTCACACTTTCATTCAATAACATTTCTTCCGACCTCGATATAAGGCAAATAAGAAGAAACCTTTGGCTGATTAGAATTTAACAAGGTTTTCTCAGAACCCTTTCTGTGCAATTATTGCGGTGTGTATGTTCTGGCAGTCTGTGGTGTCAGTAATCACTGATGTTCATCTGGATGAAAACAGAGTCGAAAAGTGAAGACTCTGACTTAAACAAAAGGATGGATGCAACAACACCAGACCAAACAACTGTCACAAATGACAGGACGAAAGAGGGAAAAAACCCAAACCCAAAAGGACGTGTATAATTCCTTTAGTGTGTATGTTTTTCTGTCATTTCCGTGGCTGCTCTGTATTCCTAACATCTCGTCATTAGACCAGTCGGATGTTCATAAAATATTCAAGGACTAACCTGCTTTCACCAGCACATCACACACCATCATCAACCGTAAACACTCTGCTGTATCCATGCGAGATGGAATCATTTAGGCCTGCAGACACGCTCTTTGAAGTTTGTTTGTTTCAAGGATAAACCTGCGTTAAGTGTGTATTCATTTAGATCTGGGTTTTTTTCTCCATATATTTACAGCCATCATCGCTCCCCTCACTTCACACGGTTTATGTAAGAACATAAATGGAAAGTCCTTAGCATCTCATAATGATTGAACTATGTTGGAAACAGATCTGCTGCTGTGGGGGGCAGCAAGGTTGAGTTTTTCCTCCAGCTGTTGGTTGTTACTCAGGGTTTTTCTTTCAGAAGAAACCTGGAAAAGGAATCCAAAAAATAGTTCTTATTTTTTTGGAGCAACTGGACAAAAAGCAACTTTTTGTCCAGTTGCTCTGGACAAAACCTACTATGTCCAGAGCAACTGGACATAGTAGGTTTTCTTGAAGACCTTTCACCTCTCGTCCAAGAGGCTTCTTCAGTTCTAGCAGACCAACCGAAGAAGCCTCTTGGATGAGAGGTGAACCGTCTTCAGGAAACCAGTTGCTCCAAGTGACTGATTTTTGGATTGAATTACCTGGTAATGACTGAGAATCTACCCAGAATTGAAAAAGAAACCAAAAATAGGTGTAATGTGGGATTTAACCCGGTTTACATGAAATTTTTATTTTACTATAATTGGTACAAATAACCCTGAGTGTTAATTAATCTCTGCATGCTTGTAGGAACCATCTGATCATCTCCTTGCCCTTGGTTCTGCTCATGGTTTTTCCTTCCACTATAAGGCTTCTTCACTTCCGTCCCATGCCAAGTGCTTCCACCAACAAATGACTGCGGTTTCAAACCATCTCCAGCAGGGCCATCAATCTGGTCACACTGAGTGAACCGCTGGTCACTCAACCAGGGGAAACATAATGTAAAGTCCTAAGAGCAGACCTCAATCCATCTGCTTGTTCAAGAGGGCAGAGCAGCCAAAGGGGATAACATGTGGAAATAGGGGAAGGGAATGGTTTACCACACCACTGATCTAATCTGCACTGAAATAACCACTTTGGTCTCCATGCCAAGGTGCCATGTCAAGGTCAAAGTTCCTTCCATGCACCTTGGAACATATGATTGCAACTGATGGACCATCTGCTCCAGTTGGAGCCGAGGCTTCAGCTCTCTCTGAGTCATAGAAGGAATTGTCATTTAGGTCTGCAGTGGGGCTCCAGATTTGGACTCATATTAAAAACCTCCAACTGTTCCCATCTGTTTACTACCAGCTCTGTATCATGTTTATCAAAGAACGTCAGGGGTCCAATGCCCGGCTCAGTCATGAATGATACATGTTGATACGGTCAGTTTCCAGTGGCTAAACCTGGATGATATCAGCACATTAGTGTTGAAAGGGGTTTCCTGCTGTTGGAGTGCTACTGGCTGCCCGCTGGTCATTTTGGCCAGTTGCACTCTTTGCTCAGGTGTGCTGTGGTGCAGACTCTGAGATGGAGCCACGTTAGCAACACCATGCCATATACAATTGTTCAATTTGTGCAAAATGACTTGAAAAACAAAAGCTGCAGATGATGCTGCTGCATATTTTCTAAAGTTATTTCAACAATTCAGAGCTGAACTTTGACAAATTTAACAAACCAAGGCCTATCTTCACCGCTGACCAATAGTAGTTCAGTCAGAAGTGATTTCTGTTTACACCTGTTTAACAAAATACTGTGTACATGTTGTTGTCACAACGATGTTCTCAGTAGTTTTGTTAAACTCCCTTACTTGCATTTCTGAGTTGATGATTAATCCTGATCTACATCTGCATAAAGAAAAAGAGTGATAAATAAATAGATGCCAGATGGTGTCGAGGATAAAACACATCATCATGTGCATCTTAGTTTATACCGCACCGAAAAAGAAAAAAAAAAAAACAGACGATTTGAGAGGCAAAAATAAAGTCACAGCAAAAATCTATAAGCAAATGTTCTTTCGCACGCAAGGCCCCATTTATCATTCCACAGGCCATCTAGGATCCCCTCTCTGGGTTTGGTGGGATCGATAATCTTTCAGTAAGCCAGCAGCAACACCCAGGCTGAGGTCTGGAGACAGTTGCCAAGTTAGTCAGCGATTTCCCTGAAGAGTCAGAGTGTGGGCTGCCATCCAAGGACGGGAAAGTGGCACACGGGAAGGAGCAAAACTTTTGACACAAAGTAATTCTGCCATGACTGTGACAGCCATCACATCATTATCTTCTAAGTGAGTGCACAGTTCACTCACAGCAAATGTTATGCTTGAAAATCTTGCTGCAGGAAATCCTTTCTTGGTGCAATGAAAGGTGTCATGTCATGGATCTGGGCCTTTAAAGGAGGATTTCACCGGGGACTACGTACACGCATCTGTCTGTTGTCTGTGGGCATGTCAGTCCTGCACATTTCTTCTCCAGAGAATAGCGTTCAAAAGACCATTAAAAAAAGCATTGACAGTAATTGTTGTGGAATTCAAGGATATTAATCACAGCACACACAGATTAAGGCTTTAAATCAAATCAAATAAATCGAATTTCATCTTCACTCGTAGCTACCCGGCTTTAGTCACACCAGCCTCGCTAAGATCAGGCTGGTCAGTCAGTCTACAACTGGAGGTCTCATGGATTGTCCAGGACTGTGGACTGATAAATATGGGCGTTTCAATGAAGATTCAAAAGTTCCATCTCCATCTCTAGGAGTGAACATCAAGATGAACAGTCAACATGAACTCCTTGAATTAAAATAACTTGACTTTTACATTCACTTTACTATTCACATCTTTTTATACATGCGTATCATTTAGATCAGTCAACAGACTAAACACCCAGAAATATATGGTATCTTAAATATTCACCTACATTTTATCTACTATCACTACATCATGTATTTAGCAAATGAAAAGACAAAAAAACCACCTCACACCATCCATAATCCCCTCGTTGTAATTTTCACACTAGTTAGAAGAATCTGAAAGCAGGCTGATGAAAACACACAGCTGTGTCACTAATCTGCTCATTCTTCCACACCTCTGTTGTCGACAGGCTGTACCAGCTGTCTGCTGCTGATCTGCTGATGGTACGGGATCCACCAAACCCTCCTGAAGTCTCTGTGTGTCAGACTGAACGCCTGCTAATTCCTGCAGATTGGGCAACACCCAATGCAGTTTATGGAGAGAGGAGATGCCAGACCTGAACTTGGTAGGTGGCTGTAACATAATGAGGTGCAGATGTTGCCTTGAATGAATTATTTGTTACAATAAATTAAAGTGAATGATGTCTGATTCACGCCTTCTGCAGCTGCCACCAACGCCCGTGTTTATGGACTGGAAACAAATGGAAGTAAAATAAAAATGAGTTTTTGAATCAATAAAAAACGATTTTTGACTTGACTTTGCAGCTAAATTAAATTAAATTCACATATTTGTCATTCCATCCATTGTCCTGACTGAAATAACTAAACATGCAGACCGGAAAAACCTGCTTGGTTAACAATGGAACCAAAGGAGGTGAAACTACATGTGACAATGAAAACAATGATTTGTTCCAGAAATGACTTGCTATAAAACACAGAGAAACGCAGGTTGTTAAGTTGCCCACTACACATTTATCAAAAATACAGCAAACCCCACACTGTCATTTAAAAAAAAAGTACATGGTGTGTATTTAACATCTGGACAAGATGTTCTTGGTTGTTGACAGATGGTTCGAGTCACTCTGACCGTGGCCTGTGATCATTTCAGGCCTGTGAGTCATGGAAGTTCTACAATATAAATCCACATCCTTTACATCTGCTCCAAAAGACCTGCCTCTCCAAAGTCTCCCTTTAAGATGGAATATAGAACATCACATGGCGTCCCTGTGATCAGCCCCCTGTGCTGAGTTTTAAATTCAGTCCAGGAATGCTGCGAGTGATGCCCCCTGGCAGCTGCAGCGAAACGTGCATCAGAGATGGAAATTTCCCTGAGAAGGAGGTTTGGCAGAATTAATACGAGCACAGGAAGGAAGCAGGAGATCTGTGATAGTGGGGAAGTGGAACAGCAAGGGAAGAAGGGAGGGAGGAGGAAGATGAGGAGGCAACACGGGATGAAGATTTTTTACCAACCAGTTGCAGACACAGATTGCAGGTGAGATATGCATTTCCAAACACCCTGACTCCAGATTATACTTCAGTATAATCTTAACGCCCAGAAAGTAAAACCAAAGAAGAAGAAAAGTAATGATGTCATAAAGGGTGAAAGACGATAGTCTCAGCAAAATGCTATTTAATTTCCCATCTGGAAGTCACCGTGTTGGTGCTGAAGGCACCTTGTTTTAATGTGACCTGTTCCAGACTCTTTTCTTGTTGACTGGTAAAAGGACAGGACATTTATGTAGTGGGTTTGATGCCACTTCAAATAAACTGCAAACATCTCACACATACACACACACACACACACCAACCTCCTGGTCAGTGAACTAAACTGTGCATGTATAGTGCATATTTTTGTAAATTCACTTTCTTCACATTGACCCTGTTTAATCATTTTAAATGTTTGCTTAGATTTTGGCAACACACAATTGAAACATCTTGTGTAATTTAATTTTGTCAGTTATCAGCTGCTGTCAGACTTTGCATTAATGTTTAACTTTTCACGTCACACATTTTATATTTTTTATGCAGTTCTTACTAAGTTTAGATGAGCAAATTAAATTTTTTTTTTAACACTGACATTGTTATAATCTTGCTCGCACACCTACACAAAAACACCTCATCATAATAAATTGTATTGTATTAAACCTGACACTTTTCAGGTTAGTAACAACAAATTGCCAAGCCACGCTCAATCCAAGCATAATAATAATAATAATAACACACTGCATCTTGAAACTCCCACACATTTATGTTTCACACTCATAATTACAAATGGTGCAATCAGTAATTATGCTAATTGCCCTAAAACACTCCATTTCAAGGTCAGATAAAAAATTCACACTTGTAAAGACTCAGCAGTTCCTCATGACCACGTTCAGATAAGAACTCATCAAAACACCATTTCTGCCTCATCATCCATATTTTCTTGGGAGACCAAGATGCACCTGCGCCTGTGAATAGAGTCTGAATGAATCTACATGTATGACATAATGACGGAGTAAATAAATGAAATATAGGAGTCATATGAGTGAGGAAAATGTCAGCATCGCAGGGAAAAGACAGAAATACAGATATGTCCACAGGACAAGTTTGGTGGGACGGATGTAAGGTGAAGAGTCCACCTCAGACCTGTGGGCCATGTCCTTACTCATCTTTGTTCCTTTGATATACAGCCATTTGTAACAGATTCTTCAGTTTAAGAATCACCAAACAGATTTGGTGAAGTCCAAGCCCTCGGTGGAACATTAATACACTTATCAATAAAGCAATAAAAGTAACATCCCATTACATCTAGCTTGTGAATACAATACAACAGGACCAGAGAGAAATGCCTCACAGCCTTTGGACCGCAGTGAAATAATCAGCTACTCAGTGGCATTATAAAAGAGAGGTGTAAGCTGATTCACACGATGCAGTAGGTAAAGGTCTGACTGGAGAAGCGGAGCTGAGCACCAAAACAAATTTGTACCTAATATGAAATAACAGAGCTGTAAAAAATAGTTGACATTCTCAGTTACAAAGTTAATACAAAAAGTATGTTTTTATACAGAGCAGAAGTGGTTTCTCTTCTCTGGTAAATTCTTTATGTCATCCCTCGACTTACAAGCTCATCCATCAGAGTGAGGGAACTGAAGAGGAGAGACACAAACACAATTAAAATATTAACTAAATACATTTAACTTTAACATTAAATTAATTTTAAAATATTTATAATAATTTACTGTTTGTTGTTCATAAAAATACATCAAACAGGCTGGAGCAACTGAATTCTATCATTGTGACCATAATTAGAGCATCTTTCCATGAGGCTGCAATTAAGGTTGCGATAACACAAACAATGACAGGAAAGATTTGGTCAAAAGTTGATAAGGAGTTCAAGTAGCAGCTCATTTGTGGACTGGGAGTCGGACTGCAGCCCAAAAAGTTATACTGCAGAATCCCATACATCAGAATCCATCAAAACTACTGAGCAACATCAGAATTTCAATGGCTACTGAGATTCAGTGAAATTGAAGTGGGAGGAAAAGTAATCTTTGATTCTTCTGCTTCCAGCCAAGAAGACTTGAGATGTTGGAGTAGAAAGTATGTATATATATATATATATATATATATATATATATATATATATATATATGTGCTGTGTGTTTGCGTGTTTGTGTGTAGTACTTAAGAAAAGTAAGATAAGGTTAATCATGTTGATGTTGTAATCACGTTTTGTGGATTTCTCTGTGAAGATTCTCCACAGAACAGCAGCTCTCCTGTGCAGGATGAAGATAAGTCATCCCTGCTCCACACTTTATCTCCCGTCACTGCTCCTGCCCTATAGCTACCCATAAAATAACACTTCCACCGAAAGTTTGCATAAATTAACAAAATGTCTTCTAAAGGCAAAAAGAAAAAGGTCTTTAACCATAAACAACCATGAAGACGTCCAGTCTGCAGTAACGCCAAGATCATTATTTCTGACAACCTGCCAAGGGGGCGGCGGCAGCGAGGGTAACTTTACAGCCAGGTCGGAACGGACGCAGGCAGGAAACAAGCATCTTGCAGGAATAAGGCGAGCTATAGCGTTACCTGAAAAATCGATACATTTCACAGGCCGTCTTCCTCTGCTTCAGGAAATATAAAATTACAGTTCAGTGAAATAACTATTAAAGTAACTTTTCCGGAGTGAAGGGCGTTAATCATCCCCTCACTCAGCACCTGTTCTGGTTAATGTAGTAAATCCTGTAGGTGCAGACATTCACGGGGGGAAACTGAGATGAAAATGACATTTGTGTGAGAGTTAACTTCAGCTCTGGGTCTGAACACACACTTCAGTGAGGGTTTTTGTTGGTTTTGTTTTGATTTGATTTTCTTTCCGTGTCTTAGTCATTATGCAACAGAAATTGCTTTTTCACGGCAGCAGGTCAAACATCAACCACACTTGAATAAATCTGATTCCATAGGTGAGAAGATTCAAGGTTTCCTACATTTTAATAACTCCATTTTAAAATTGTTTCTTTTTTATTTTTTCAGCAAGCCGCCAGCTGTGTAAGGTTCACTGAGTGGAAACTCAGCCTGAAATAAAAACTCTAAAGATATGAATATGAGTCTTTCATTATGGCTGTATAACATTTCAATAAGACTTTTTTACAGTTAAAGTTACAGCATTTTAAAACTTTGGGCCTGATCCATTGGGTCTAGTGCTCTGAAATATGACCCCAAGAGTGGGGAAGCTGCACTTGGCTTAATTTATTATTGTACAACTTTACAGCAGCTTATTACCACACTCTGGTAAACACGAGGCGCATCGCAAAAAAAAAAAAAAAAGAAAGAAAAAATCTGAATGTAATTTTATGGTTTTTATTTTGCAGCTGTGGAGATTTAAAACCCATATAATCCATCTCAACAATAAAAAAATGTTGTTTTATGTCTTTGTATTATGGCTTTGTTTTCAGAATTGGCTTTTTATCTCCTCATTTAGCACACACTTTCCTCAAACACTGCTGCTTTCTCTCCTTGTTGAGTCAGGAAAGATGTGCCAATTCCAGAGATTGGCACTCAGTGCAGTGGCACGGAGCTCTAATTGGAGTTGTAAACATCAAATCCACTAAAATCAAACCTTGGCACAAAGGTTTCCTGCTGGAAGAGCACACAGGATTTTTTTTTTCAAGAGGCTCTGTTGGTGAGAACTTTCACGCAAAGATGTAGTTTATCCAAAAGTCTGCGGTGAAGCACAATTTTTCTGGTTCAACATTAATTCCGACCCCACAGTTTCAGTCAAACAACCAACCATGATGGAAGGAACCAAGTTGAGAATATAGTTTATATCCACCCCCAGACCCCCACAACCCACCCCCATTTGCTGCTATTTGTACATACATTAATCTTTCATGGGAGTGAATGGAGTGTCTTCTACTGTACTGGGACATATGACAAACACAGAAGCAATGGATGCAGATTGTCTCTCCCTCCTTTTTAATAAAGAAATCAGCTAAACTGTGCTTTTGTTTGTTACTGTTGTTGTGTACTTTATGTTGCCAGAAAGCAGAAAATCTAAAATGAATGATGATTAAGCCGACAGCAAAGTCTGGACATTTGCAAGTGTCTGTTCCTCAAAATATTTAGCCAAGCACAGATCATCGCTGGGCACAGAGCTGTTAGCAAATCACACACAACCAAAGCCGGCGGCTCCTGGAAACAGATCTGGAGTCAAAAATGAGAAACAACCAACGTGTCTGCTGTGATACAGTCAGGAAGATATTGATTGTGAAGCCGCCTGTGCCATGTTGGCACCGACGTTTAGTGCCTAACCCTGTGATGTAGTTACACACTGAAGAGCAAGGCTGCCAGGAGTGAGATGGACCCACAAGGAATCAATATTTGCACCCAGCATGTGTATGTGTGTGTGTTTGTTTGTTTCTCAGATGGATGTCCTTGAACCCTGGCCGTGCCAACAGGTATCTCTTGCTAACAGACAGCTCCTCCATTGGTGATTACACACACAGGTCTACAGCAGGTGGCACAGGGCTGTGAGATATTTACATAAATCTGCATGTGTCAATAGGCCTGGCTGCAGACCACAGACGTGTAGCCGACATCAGTTTCTTCAGATCAGTGGAGTGCAAAAAAAAAAATATCTGTCATACAAACATTTATGGTGCTCATTGTTAAGCTTTAATACTCAGTTAACATATATGTTTAAGACTTTAAGTCAACAACCTTTTATTTTTGTATTTTTTTAATCAAAAGATAATTTATTACTTACCTGCAGACTTAAAGTTAATCACAATATATCGCTTCCTCATGTACTCTTGCCAACCCATGCTCACGTTAATGGGATGGTGCAAAAGTCAAAAGGTCAAGACTTTGTGCAAGAAAATAAATTTGTAGGGTACTAATATTATATTGCATATATTTGTCAATCTTTAAGTTACTGAAATCAAGTGATGTTTCCTGGATCTAGTGATTATCCATTTCAACCTTCTCAGGATGATTAAACTGGTGGATTTTGCAAGGACCTTCTTTTGTCCGTTGCTTATGAGCACTGGGACCCCCCACCCCCGCCCTCCACCTCCAGGCGACTTGTGTTTCTGCTGACACGATCGTATTCTAGGTAATGGAACCACTCTGTCGTCTGGGAGCAGAGCTTTAAAGCAGAACTGAGTTCTGTCTCGGGCTACATGCACCGCTGAACCTGCAGATGACAAAAATGCCCGACTGCCTGAGCAAAATCAAACGCAGTTAAAAGGAGGCAAAAGTAGAGAGAAGGAGAAAATGCTCAGATTTGTCATTTATCGGCAGCGGAGTGGCAGTGGCAGCGACTCCCTGGGTCGTGAACAAAAACTAAGAGCTTTGCACGACAAGTCGGGGACAAAACTGGTTACAGTTCATCAATCAATGGTGATGCATTTAGAATGTCATTAACTTCCTGACTTGCCGTCCTGATAAAAACACTTAAGTAGCATGAAGTGCAGCCTAAAATTAGAGGTTATTTTATTTTATTTTTTTTCAGAAAAATAGTCAAAGTATTGGAGAAGTGGCTGCTGTTCAGCACTAGTTATTAGTGACTCATTTTGAGACCATGTGGAGGTCTGACATCACCTGAGGGTCTCACAGAAGTGTGGTTCCACCAATCACTAGTGAAAATCAAGCTATGATTGGTCTCCAGCAATTCCATGTGTTACAGTGACAGAGTGGAGTCTGATTGGTCATTTTCATAACAAAATGGAGTCAAGGCAGCGCCACAGCAAAGTCCAGGACAAATCACCCATCATGGCAACAACAACCACTGTTCTGAACTGTGTGACCTCCATCCAAACTATGCCTTAAACCGTTAAATGATTCCACTTGGAACCTGCTGAGATCAAACTCACAGCCCTACATAAAGTGGAAACAAGAATCACAGAGTGAGTTCTCCAACAGGCTGTGAAGACTCAGTAACTGCTGAACTGGGAGTGAGGGGCTGCAGCATAATAATGGCAAAGCAAAATCATGGAAGAAACACAAGAGGAAACACAGGTAACGCATGTTTTAAAGAGAGAGAAAATCAAATCACGCTTCACAAAATTTCCAAGGATCAACAAAAAAGTTACAATCCTGCAATTTTAGCTTATTTCAGATATATTTAACTGATATGCTGAAAAGTGGGGTTTTTTTTTCTGTGGCTTAGTTGGTGATCTGACTGCATTAATTCTACGAAACAAAACATGTAGTTCCACAAATTTCCATCACTTTGACTCTGAGATAAATCAGAAGAATCTCCCCACATCAGCTATGTATAAAGCACAGCCCCTTTCAGGTCCCCGCTCTCTATATTTGCAGTGAGGAGCTTAGCTTGTTGCAAACACAATGATACTTTTGTCATGTTCTATCCTGTATGTTTTTGCTCCTGGACTTCATTAGTTAAAAAGGAAAATAAATTACTGAGCAAATCCAAGCTTTAATTATGACTTGATTTAAACTTTAACATTAACAATGCAACAAAGATAAATAATAAAAATAATAACATTCAGTGATTTGTACCAAATGCAGACTACCATGTAGTGATTTGTTGTAAATATTATTCAGATCAGATCCCTCTTTGAAAACATGATTCTCTCACAATGACCTGATTTCATTCACCCCCACAGACTAGTGACAAACTACAGTGTGCCACAGAGGGCGCACCCGAGCAAAGAGATAAAATTCAAGTCATGAATCAAGAGCTCCAGGTGTGTTATTTACCCACTTTACTGACCTTGTATGACCGGCTGGCCTTTCTGGAGAGGTCCAATGTAGGCCACCTGGTAGTGTTTGACCTGGAACCCAGGCACGCAGCCCTCGTGGCCCTCATCCTCTCGGCCACTGACATGATCAACCTGCAACAACGACAATGGAATAGAGGTCAGTAAACACAACAACAACACGTCTCTGTGCAGGTGGAGAGAGAGTGAGAAAATAAAAAAGTTGTAATTAAATCATAAGTCTTTATTTAATTCTGTATTTATGTAAACATCTATGAATATATTTATATTACATACAGACCAAAAGGTATATACAGTGCTTCCTGTTATTACATATTGTTGTATCCTTGTATCATTGTTTTGTAGATAACAGGTGTTATGATCTGATAATCTGCAAATTTCACCCTAGACAAGGAGTTTTGTTACAGCAAATAGAACATAAATCCACAAAACAAATGTTGAGCTGTAAAAGCACTTTCACATTTCAACTGGAGTTAGTAGTAGTAAATTAGTAGTAGTAAATTAGCAGTAGTAGTAGTAGCAGTAGTAGCAGTAGTATAACTGTTTTGAATCAAGTTGAGATCAATTGTGCTTTTGCTTAAATCTAAAATTAGACGTTGTGCTGGCAGAGACAGTGAGCAGGGTTCCCTGGGGAACAGTGGGTTGAATCCTCCAGATGATTTACAGTTCCCTCCGTTTGCTCAGATTTAAAACCTGTATCACTTTCCTGGTTGATTTCAGGTCAGAAATATTTCTTAAGCTGTCAAGCGTATAGTTCTGTTGTAAGAGTTTCTGTGGGGAGAAGTATAGAGAGAGCCTCTCACACAAATTATAAAGAAAAATTGCATGCACAAGACTGGTTCTCAGTGATATAATTTATAGAAATAAAATAAAAGAGACATTTTATACTGCACACCAATTTATTGATATGCAAATCACGCAAATGGAAAATATCCCAACCCTCAGCCTTTTTTTCCCGAATACTTCATATCCAATTATCTGTCAGGCGTTACAAGTAAACAAAACAATTAGGCCGTGCATTTACTAAATGTATTTAATGACCATTCAAACTGCTGCTAATTAAAACTCTAAATACCAATTAAATTACTTTATGGTACATGGCATTCGGAAACTGCAAAGTGAGTTTGGAGTTTCCCTAAGTAATTTCTTCCAACTCCTAATAATACAATTATTGAAATAAAATTCTACCTCAAAAAACGCAGCAAAAGCAGGAACACGAAGAGCAAAGAGAAAATGTTGCTTCACACCATTATTCCAGTAATATCAGTGTCACTAATTCCAAGGAAACCTCTGGGTTACAACACACAGTCTGTGCTGTTTGTGGTTATAAAGCTGCAGGATCAACGCAGCCTCTGGATGTTTGGCAGACATTCAAACATCCAGAGGTTATTACATGTAATATGGCTGCAGAGTAATCACCCCACCCAGGGGACGCAGAGCATTTCCTGCCGGTGTCAAAGTGTTAATTCAATTCCACGGCGAGGCTTCCTGACAAGGTGGGATACAATGCTCGCTGGTCCATAAACTCAATCAGGTTGACTAAAGGCCAGGGGCCTGTCAGCACAGACACTCAGGCTACAGGGGCGCACATGCAAATACAGTGCGGGAAACATTAGCATATGAACACACAAAGGCACTTGAGCAAATATATACCTAGTGTGCACCTTCTCAGAAGGGGGCAACAACATCAACGCCAATGTTAATGTCCATTAGGGGCAAAATATTACATTCCAGAGCCAGTGGCTCACAGTGGGACTCCATGCTCATCAGTGCATTACTATGCTAATCACTACATTGTTAGTAAAAGGGAACGGTATAATGGGGGATGTTTTCCATCAGGATATAATTTGCGTTAGCACCACTCATGTGAAGGTTAATCCATTTGAGAACAGCATGGATGAATGGAGGCGTCACTTCAATAGTTGCTAACATTACGCACAGCTGAGAAAAAAAAAAAAAAAGAAAAGTGTATTGAATGTGATATGAAATCATGTCGAGCTGGTTCTCTATCCATGTTGTAATCCATATCCAGAGCATCACTATGGATGGGTCTGCAGTGGGTCACAGGGCCACATATTCATCAATGTAGTCAATTTAGAATAGACTTCAGTGATTTGTTTGAACACTACTGTTTTTTAATTCAAAAAAATGTATCCAGAAGGAGACATTAAATGAAGAACATCTACATTTTCTCTTTCAATTTCTGTTTTTCCTGACTTGAAGGCCCCAAACTGACTTGAAGGCCCCATTTCTTCAAGTCAGTTGTCAAAAGCCACGTGGGATGTTTTTTTTTTTTTTTTACATCACTTTTTACAACAGATGTCCTGACTTTATTGCAAAAGAAATTCTTCCTGGCCTTAAAAAAGAAATTAAAAAAGTCAATCTGAAAGCAAGCAGAGTGATTACAGTTATCAGAGATGTTGCTGCCTGATAATATTCACAAAGACAAGACATGTATTCAAAGAAAACTGACTTTGGAAAGCAAGTGCTTGATGTGTAATATGAATCAACTTCATCTCTGCACTTCTGAACAACTTTTCCCAGACGGAGAACGGTGATAATTGATTCCCGTGTGTTTTGCCTCCAGTTTCTCATCTGTTAGATGTCTCTGTGGAGCATCATTGTTGCTCAGTGATTGAATTGGTAGGAATTTGTCTGAGCGAAGCCCTACATGTTCAAAAATGAACACAGTACAGTGTAGAAAAGGGAGCCCTGGTGGAACAGGACCATTGCCCAGCCTGCAGGAACAAACAGAACAATGTAATGGCTCTATTTAAAGGAACCTTAATGAGGCTCCAGTTGAAACAACAATCATCACAAAATCACAAATATAGAAATATAACCTACTTAACTGCTATCACTGTCAGGCTAGACACTCATACTCAACAAGCCAATATGATTTGCCAATATTAGCATAATTACAGAGCGACAGACCAACATACGGACAGATAACACTTTCCCTTTGGGATCTTTTTTATTCCCACTTCAGCAGCAAAAGGATAAGATTCTCCTAGAAAAACACAGCCAGAGGATAAGTGTGTGGTGATTTAGTCTTATCTGTTTACATCACATGACAGGAATATTCCACCGGAAAAATTAGGATCATAATAAAAAGAAGTGAAATATGGAAGAGGACCTTAAGGAAGGAGATAAACTGTATGCAGGATATTGGCTGCAGACCTATGAATTGTATAAATGAGACATAAATACAGCTCTTTATTGACAACCACTTGGAGTGAAGGTCTTAAGGTTTATGGGAGCTCTCCAAGTGCAGCACAGGAATGGTCAATCAGGTAAACTGATCCATACACTCCCCCTCCAGCATTTAGATCATGTCTTCTGAATCAGAGGTGTTTTTTTGGCAAGGTGAAAAGTGCAGCAAAACATATACCAAGTAATCAAAACTAATAAAGGTATTTCTTGATCAGGTAGCTTCCAACATTGATTAAAGTGAGACTGAAATGAGCAGAAGATAAACCCTAGTCTACAGATGTTCACCTCAACAGAGAATCAAAGGGTCAACTCATCACTGAAGAGCTTGACACCTGACCCAGCTCCAATGTGAAGGACCAGTCAGGTGATTAAGGCAATGGCTGGGCAGAGCACATGGTAAATGTCACCTGTGGTGAGAAATCAATGGAGTGTACAGAAGCTATAGATCTGTACGGGTAGATATGAGAAGAGGCCACTACGTCTTGTATGGTGGACAAAGGACTGGGAACTGGACAAAGTCACAGGGAACTGGACTTCATCTCCATCATACATGCATTGTACCTGCTGACAAAACATTGTGATGCACATCACTGCACGCAAAAAATTTACCTCTGTAATTAACCCATGACCCAAGTGAAGAGTGGGCATCTTTGAGCACACATGGAGCAAGGAGTGGGGACAGTGCCACACTCAATGGACTTCAGTGTAAACTGGTAGTTGGAGAATTTGAACCCGGAACCCTCCAGACCCTGGTCCAGTTTGTTAACCACTAGGCTCCAATATTATGAGATGGTTGTGTTCTTGTGGTCTGAGATAAAGAAGAATTTTTAGGAGATCTAATTATAGTGGGAGACCACATGATATGATTACATCCAACCTACACGCCTTGAGTTTGAAATATGTGACATGGTGCATTAGTTGTTGGAAGTTGTAACTATTTGGGATTTTAGGTCTTTTCTTCTATTAGATTTGCAGATCTGCAGTTTTCCTAATGTATTAACTGAGGGACCTGGGGGTTCGACCATGCAAAAACTTCAAAACAGTTGAAGTACTCCATCAATACTCCAAAATTCCTACTCTTCACTACCACCCAGCTCTGCTTCCCCTACAGCTTCAGATGCAGCCACAGCAGCAGAGCTGCAGGACAGACTCAGACAGTGGGAGAGGAGGTGGATCTATCAGACTGGGTCTTAGACACCCACAGCTGGCAGGTTAGCCGGGCATGAAGCACCTGAGTCATGAGACCATCTGGTTTCTGGTCCAAGCTGCCCAGCCCTGGCCACACCTGCTGAGCCTGTTAAACAACACTGAAGCAGTAAAGCAAGTAAAACAAGGATGGAGAGCGTAAACTGTAAATCATAGAGTGAAGAAAAAAAAAAAAACCAATTCTTCATTGAAAGGCAAAGTGCACATGTGGTTGGTATTTTGCAATTTCACTTGTTATTTCAGTTTGAGGAGGTTAATGTAGTTGTAAGACAGGTTTGTAACAAGAAGTTGGTCAGTGAGTAGATCTTAAGGTTTTACTGTTGAAGATTCAACGCATCGGGAAAAAAAAGTTATGAAGCAGCCGCTCTACAGATATCCGTATTTGCTGAAAACCTAAATCTTTTACCAACTGTTGTTGTTTCAGCCTTAATGGACCAAATAATATAGTTTGTTTCCTTAAAAAAAAAAAAACTTTGCTTTAAAACGGTCGCTGGATTTTATGATGATAATCAGATGATAATCCCGCCTGCCCTAGGTGTTGCCTAGAGAGTTGTGTGGTAAATCCTCTGACTTTACCCTGTTATTTTCCTTTTCAATCACTTTGCGCATGTCCTTCCTCAAGTTGGCAGTCTTGTCAATACTTGAACCTCACACAGCAACACTCCGTCGCACAGGCAAAAGGAGAGGTGTGAAGAGAGAGATAAAAAATAACAAGAGCGTCAGCTGCCGGCACCAGCTGCTATCCAGCAGGGTTCATTTCAGAGCTCTTTATTTCTCCCCTGTTGGGATCTGCCATGTCAGTCACAGCACTTTGAGCTTTATCTCCCAGCTTGTTCATTCACCTTGAAAGAGTTGCTTTGACTAATTCAGAAGTTGAAACAAGCTGTTGATTTTGAATAAGCATGAAGTCATGTTTTTTTTCTTGCTCCCATCTTTGTTCGTCAAGTTCCTTAAAGATTTTGGGTGATTAGCCTGGTGACTGTGGCAGTGACAGATAGAAACCCAATGTTGTCTACATCGTGAAGCCAAACTGTTGCCACTGGGAGGTTACACCTTCTTTACTCTGTTGTCATTGAATGATGAGTGAAGAATAGTGAAGCCGGCACACTTTGTTCACAAAATAATGCAATTTGCGATAAAACACCTCAGGCACAAACCTATCAAATGCTGGCATCACACCAAGTGATCTTCTTTATGTGAGGGGATGAGATAAAGTCAAGTTGTTAATGTGTAGTTTGTGGCAGCTTTCTGTTGGCTAGATAGTACTATTTTTACCCACATTGTTAGTGCAGGTAGCGTCTCGGTCGGTCATTAGGAATACAAATTAAGGTCTGTGTTTGCATCTTCTCCTGCCTCTTCCACTGACATGTTCCACACCCCTAGTCTACTACCTTTTGTGAAGCATTAACAATAACCTTAATCAGCCAGACTTCAGGACTAATTGCCATCAGCTCACTATCTTACCTCAATAGCTCCCTGAGATCTGGCTCAATATATGGTCCAGTTCTTCACCCTGGGGTCAGCAACTTAGTTTCGTCTAGGACTAACGTCGAACTTTCTGTAAGTTTTGTTGTCTTGTTTTTGCATAGACTTCTTCATCTCAACAACAATCTTTGACGTTCCCTCTACTGCAGCATGGATCTGCTGCTTGGCTCTTCTTTGGTTTTCCTGACTGGCCACTTTGGGGCGACTATTATTGACAGCACTGGACCAAACAAATTAACCTAAAGCCCAGATCAGTTCAACCTGTACACCAGTCCATCAGATTTCCTCAGGCTTGTAGGACCTTAACGTCCACTGTCAGCTCTCTTACTTCCAGTGTCCTAGCTTATCTCTAAAAAAAGGTCTTTAGAAAAAAATAAAAATAAAATAAACCCAACAACAACATGAACCCATTAGTGACTGTAAATAAACAATGCACCAAAACCACTGGCACATCGTCTTTATACGTGATCTATGTGCTTTACCACCACGTAGTTTTCCAAATCTATATAAATGAGACTACTTTATTCTTATGTTATACTATATTCATATAAAGCACACAAATAGAGTACATAATGGTAATACTTTAATGGTCAATGCACTTATCCCAAGGTCAAAGGAAATAGCGGTTGGTCCAGCTACAGAGCAGGTCATTATGTAGTGGTCAATGACCAACATCTGCACATGGGCCACAACGGAAATATAATTATAATCAATAACATGAGAACTCATTCTCCATTTATACACATTGGGGTTACTTTGAAATATTACCATCATCAGTACAGCCTGGGGAAGGACATTAATAAAGTAACCAAACTAAAGCTACAAAGGACATTATGCAGCAGGAAAATGAATACTTTCCATTACATCCTCTGACACTGCCCTTTTCTCAGCATCATCTTTCTTCACCCTTGCCCGCTGAATTATAAAAAATGTATATTTGCCTAAAATTTCATTTTGTGACAGAGCTAGTTACATAAAATCCTTGAATAAATAAATAAAAAAATAAAAAAAAGCAGAGGCCATGTTCACATATGCAAAGCGTCTTCTCCCTCCACCTGAGGGATTTCTATCCCATTTACATTCTTCTTCTGGCAAATTTAATGAGCAGTGTACGTTTAGACATGATGTATTGTCACCAGGATATTTCCTTATCTCTTCTGTTTCCATGTGCAGAAATGCAAAAGAGCAGCATAAAGTCATTAACAACAGTGAACCAAAAGGCCTTAAGTGTCATGCTTCATTGAAAACATGTGGGAGACAGACAGACAGACAGACAGACAGACAGACAGTTCCAACAATGATTTACTGAACCTAGACTTTCTATTTCCAGCCGGAGGACAGAAAGAAGAAAGATACTCTGTGAACAACATAGACATGCTGGAGCTGCAAAATTGAATTTGTCCCAAAATGTATTTCCTTTAAAAAATATATTCAAAGACTTCACGTCCCGTAAGTCTACATAAGTGGACGTGGTGCTTTCATAAATTCAATTGAAAAACATTTCCTAGACACAGCCAAGGAATTTGATTCATCTGATGTATGGTCAGAGGGGAGCGCCTGACCTAATTTGGTAAAGGTATGAGAACATATTTTGCAATTCAGCCGTACATCCCATTCCATTTGATCCTGACAAAAGTACACCGAATATTGGCAATCATATTCCGGGCTGCTTCCCAGCTGTGAGCTCACACTCGGTTCAGATGCAGAAGTGGAAAGATTATTCTCAAGCAGGCAGTCTTTCTGGCTCCATTGCCCTTGCGGGACATAAAACAATATGAATAAATATGTTATGTCGACTATCACGGCGCTGTGTTTGCTGCTGCGACTGGGTTTCTCGTCTCACATCATTAGAGAGACAGACATGTGACTTGTATAGACAACACAACAAAGAATCATTTAAATAGGCTGCATTTTATCTTTTGCTTTAACCCATGTGTTACTCTGAAAACTACACCAGAGCACAATAAGAAAAAAAAAATGTCAAAAATAAAATAATATTTACAACATGCTGGTGGGCCAACAGCCTTGCTCTGTCAAAGTGTGGCCACAGTGATGAAGTGACTTCAGTCAGAGGGTCATCTATATCTGCCTAGAATTGGAAAGCTGCATCATTACAGACCCAGGGCAAAACTTTCCATCACATTCCTGTCCCTCCGTGGAGTCCATGTCACTTCCTCTATTTATCTTCTTACTCCCCTTCACACGGGAGGGATTGGATGGAAAGGAGAGGAAAAAGTGGGGGCCATGTCACCATCAGTCCTCGGCAGCCATTGGTTTTAAACACCAAGGAGGCTGACAGGCAATGTCACCATTTGAATGTCGTAGATCCTTCCGTCCTGTGACACCTGATGGTAAATTTCTCACTTTCTTATTTCCTCCTTACTCTGTCCTCTGAAAGCACTTACAGTAGGTGAGTGTCATGATCATTGACAACAGACTTGGTCTAGAATGACCCACCAACAGTAAAATGCACTTAAGAAAATACTCACACGTCCACAAGGTTTGCCTACGCTTTTGGAACATCATTTTAATGACTTATAACTCTTAGCACTAGGGTAAACCATCACAATTAGTCCAGGGTTACAACTTGAGGTCCAATTTAAAAAAAAAAAAAAAAAAAAAAGAGTCACCCGGACCAATTTTGTCAAAGTTAACATTAGACTTGGTCTAGAACCCCCCCATTACAACAACATCCATAAAAAAAAAACATGTAGAGATTTTGTTCTCATTTAAAGGTGAGGACAACTACACCTGTCCCATCACCAAGTCAAACAGACACCATGTAAGTCATTGTGTAAGTACAAAGATAACAAAAAACCCATCAGAAAATGTTGGTTCGAGTGCAAAAAAAGGATTTCCAGAAAGACCTTCAGGAAGACAAGTGGTTTGAAGATGGAAAGAGATGAATAGGAAGAATCAAGGACAAGCATGAGATGAGATAACTGATCCATCTGAAGGGAATTTGATAATGTTATAAAGAAAAAAAATCAAATGAAGATTCTTTTTTCTGTTGGTAAATGACCAGTTCTACCACTATTAGCATTGACAAAATCCCCTGTATGCTAGAGCACTGATGTGTTTTATTTACAATTAATGAAAAGCATCTCATAATTAATTTAACCATCTCTCACTTTACTGTAATAGTAACCCAGTACATTCCCATGATGCATTTTACAACACATTTGCATTATCTAATTTGTAGGATAAATTATTTCATCTTGCCATTCTTGGAGCATTCACTGGCACAAACTGCTTTGCTCTGCGGATGTGCAGAAACACACGGAAAAAAAAACAAATCATTCATTATTAATAGGTGGCTCACGCTGTTTGACTCATTAAACATTTATAAACCTGATTAACATTTGTAATGATAAACTAGGAGTTCCTTCAGAGTTTCCTATTAAATATTGATGGTTACAAATTGACACTGGGCGGCAATGTCCTCTTCCATATACTTTACACAGCTCAACACTAATTTTTGTTTGTATATTTTGTTTAGGGCCTTAAAAGTGTACACAAAAAAGGCACACACTTATCATCGTCGTCCTCGTATCTTACCTGGACAACATACTCGTACTAGAAAATCCTGTGTTTGTGGATGAGGTAAAAAAAACTTCTAAACATACAATAAAAATCTAAATAGCATCAAATAAAATAATGAAAAGAAAAGAAACACCTGGCTGCACTAATTGTCAGTAATAGTCAGAGGTCAAAGTTGTTCTTTAGGTCAGCAGTGGCGCCCCCCCAACTCAAGGCTCACAATATGGTGCAGTGAGATTTGGGTGGCAGTTGTGGAGACTGCTGCTCCTGCAACCTGGTAACGGCTAAGAGGATGACGAATAACTTTGACTGTGCACAACAGGATAAACGTGTGAATACGTAATTACATGAAGTCTTAAATATGAACTTAGAAAACAAGAGAAAATAATGTCAGACAATGTTCCGTTGATTTCCCTTGTGTTTTATCCCAATTCAAGCTCATTTAATGCATATGCATTTGCTAAGCAGGAAGGAAGAACCACAACCGGCGTGCTTTACAGTACACGGCACTCGAGACCAATTAGAGGTGTGATCAGAACGGGCTGTACAGATTATTGAACTACATAATTAGTCTTGAGGCAAAAATGCAAAATGATTGTTATTAAAACAGGAAAGGATTCTTGTCAAAATGGATACAGAAGAAAACAAATAAAGCTCATGTCAAACTAGTGTCAAGGAGACTTTTCTGAGCATTATTGTGAGATGAAATCACAAATATGTTCTGTATATATTTTACTATTTTAGATCACATTTTAACTAAAAACCTAAATCAGTCTATCATATCATTAGCTTTACTTTAAAGACTGATGGCTTTTTTAACATTGCCACCTGCAGTTAACTTGACATTCAAGCATATGTAAATGACTATTTTTACAATCTAATGAGTCTAATGTCACCAGTGTTCCTCAGCACTCAAGGTAAATTTTACAAGACCCTTCAATGGATATCTCATTTTAGTTTTAAATCACCTCTAATATAGTCAATTACACATTAAGAATGTCAATCTTATACAGTGAGGTAGTTCCTAATGCGAACCTTTTATCTCAGGTGATCCTTCTGGAATGGATCACTGGGTTTAAAAGGATAAAGGAATCAGGAAAACCTAGAAGATTTTATATTTTATATGGGCATCCCATATTAAAATGTTAGTATTGTAAAATTATAACTGTGATTAGTTTTGATTTTAGTCTACACTTTGACTCGTAGGCAGATCGAAGTCGTTCTATTTCTTCATTTTCTTTGTCAAGGTCACAAATCTGCTCATCCTTTTGCCATAGTGATAATTTAAAAAGCAGTGGGACCACAAGTGCCCCGCTGAATGGAAATCATTTTAAAACAGAAGTAAATGTTTCCACACCACGCTCCCACCTCACTGACCTTCCCAGTGTCTCTGGCCCAGAGATGGGATGTTAATGTCGCTGTCTGGACGGCTGCCATGCTGCAGCCTGGCCTCTAATGGATTGATAAAAAAGCTCCGAGCACAGAATCAATCATGATATAAACCTGGACTCAAGCTTGTTAAACTCTAAGGAAAGTTCCTTTGCCCTAATGCCCCTAATCTTTAGCCATTTGCTGCCCGACACAAAGATTGCCGTTGCGACGCATAAAGAGGCCAGAATGGTTTGAGAGTGATGGACTGGAGGCAGATGTGAGGGGAAATAGAGAGTTTGTTCAGCCAGTGCATTAATGTTAAAGTGCAGCAAGTGACAATATGTCTTGTTGATTGTATTTTTAAATGGTAAGATGGCAGGAGATCCTGGGATTTGCAGACTAATTTAAGTCTTGATCCATCTATACATCTTGCTCACTCTTCCAGTTCCATATCCCCAAAAAAAAAACTGCGTGAAGTTGACAGTTACAAGACTTTCTGCTTCGGCAGTGACAAGAATAACAACCAGAGCTTTGAATTTTCTGCTGCCTGAAATGTGTCGCAGAGGGAGAGGAACTCCCACTGGAGTGGCTCCATAGGGACTGGAGAGATAACAAGAAGGAAGCAGGGTGATTTTTTTTTTTTTACACATCAGTAAATATAGAATGAAGCAAAAATACTTAATATCTTATAGCAGTACACCAGTTAGAAATTAAAAGAATAAAATAATTTTGTGCACAAGTGACCATGTACACATAAATATTAAGTGTTTGCCTTGAAGTGAAATGACTTTAATTCAATGTTATAGCAGGAATGGAGAAAAGTTTGTCAAAACAGAATAGAATAGCCCTTTATTCTAATTGGACCTAGGGAGGTACAACAAAATAAAGGGGTACAGCCTTTCATTTGTGAGCATGTGCAGTGATATTAATGTTTGCCATTCTGGCAGGTGTGGTTGACACCACATGTAGTGTGACTGTGTAATGTTTGATCCAGAACTAGACCCTGCAGAAGAAAGTTCAGAACCAAGAATTAACAAGAAAAGCTTGTTTAGAGACAACACAAAAATATTTGCACCTAAAAGCAACTCTTGATGTCTTCACCAGTTTGTCTTATATCAAAAAATTTGTTCTGTAAGCCAACCATCAAGTTGTTCCGTGAACCAAAGACTTCTGCAACTATCTTTTCTCTTAATTAAGAAAATGAATGATTTATCATTTCAATAGTCAGAGCTTTACACCCAGCACTCAATCTCACATTTTAACACTCAGGCCGTTAAATGTTAAATTTCCGTCAACATCCTTTTAACGCTTCTCCAACACTGTGCCTTTTACCAACCTATTGCTGACCCTACTTCTGTATCGCTCCAGAGAAATTCTGAAAACTGATGGTTGCCAATTCCAGCAAGCAAATTGCAGAGCTATCAGTTGCACCAGGGGGACATTTTATCACTATGGCTTCGTCAGTTAGGGGATGGAGAGTCGGTAGAGGATGATGGCTTGAGGCTATGGACTTTGCCAAGAATTCCATTGGTTAGACACTATTCTACTGTGCACAGATACATTTGATTTAATATCTGTTGTGGCCCGGGTCCTGCCCGGGTGAGAGGTATCAAAGCCATCAGAAGAAAGAAACCAAAGACCAAAGGAGTCAAGAACAAACTGATTTCAAAACGACAAGAAAACAGGATTCAATACGAGCCAAAAAAATTCAGCATATGACAGAGGTGTCCTTGAAGGACAGTAGCCCACAGATTGTCAGATAACTTCAGCATGTCAGCAAGGACACAACTGCAGCAGGCAGTTTTAATCAACACATTGCAATGAAACACCCACTCTGCTCCACTTCTGCAGATACACAGGTTCAGAGTGCTGCTGTGAAATAACAAGCTCTGCCGCTGCTCTAATATTAGGTAATTGTAACCCATTGTATTGGTGTCAAACTCCCTGTGGCACGACTGTTTCAGGAGTCGCTCCCCGTGCAGAGGAGGCTGCCAAAGGTAATTGCTGCTATCACAAACAAACATTTGAAATCTGAGGTGGACAGGTATATATTCTTCAAAGCTTCATAAAGATGAGCATCTCTTAATGTTTTACTGCTGCTAGAAGAAGTTGAACGATGGCAATTAAATGAATAAATAAAGGATGTGGTAGGGAATTGGTTGAAGAAAGAATATTAGTAAAAGAAAAAAAAAAGAAACATCCCAGCACTCACTGGGAATTTACTGAGCTTCAGTGGTATTTACAGTTTGGAGAATTGATGAGTGTATGCACAGACACTATCGGAGCCGCAATTAAAGATGATAAATTACAGAAAAGCATTTTTCCTTTTATTGAAAAAGCCTTATTAGAAGTTGCTGCACCTGCAACTAGCCGCTGTCATCAAGAAAAGTGTTTCCCATGAGTCTCGGGTGTCAGAGCTCCCTTCCTTATAGCTGTACGCAGGGTTACATCATCTGACCGCTATCCACCACATGAGCTGCATTTCTGATAAAACAACAATGGAATTCTGGTGTGTGTGGCTCAAACTCAGATATCTGCTGTGTGTAAATATGAATCACGATGACAATGTTTGAAAAGTGTTGGTCAGTGACTATTAAATTATGTTTTGAAACTGAAATGAAACATTTGTGACAATAATCAAATGTATTTTAATACATAATACATAATACACAGCATAACCATTATTCCACACAATTCATGTTGCATAAATACATTTCCCATTATAGGCCAGTCTGTTATATGGTAATTGGAATCGGTGGTCAGACCTCATCAAAACTAGACGAAATCTGACATTTTCATGTGTCCAAAATATGTCAACGTTTGCAAAGTTTAGGTTGGTATTTGGTTTAAACAACCATTCACCACGTTGTGCACAAAGTAAGGAAAATAATATACTACATACACATAACCTCATATAAGGATCTACAGCTTTTAATTAATCCAAAGCATGGATTCATCTGAGGTCTGGTGGTAACAAATGTTATCATTTTGCTTAGAGCAAAAGTGTATTACATTTAACAATAACACACACTCTCAGACACACTTCACCTCAAAGCATCTCAAAATAACCTGCACTGTTTACACTTGAGCTGTAACGTCCTGCCACTCACATGCCCCTACGTGGCCGAGGACAAAACACTCCGGGCCGAATCACAGACTCCTTTCACTGCGTAATTAGAGTCAATATGTCAAATTGATTCTGGTCACTCATGTAGCTCACTTTAATGCTGTGGTGCAGATAAGCAGCTTCAAGGCTGGAAAACAGCCACTGTAGTAGTTAAACTCAGTCTGGGTGTAGCACAGTTCCTGGTTACTCTAATGCACTACAAGCTGCTTTGTGTGTCTGGATTTTACCGCAAAAAGAACTTGATGTGAGGTTGTCCTTTCTTTTGTCTTTTTTTCATTTCCCTCCAGAACTACCTGATCATCTGCTGTAGCTCAGTACATCTACAGCTCATCTCATTAATAAGATTAAATTCCCGGTGTTTTGAAATATTGACAAGGAAAACCCTTTTATTTGTGTGCTCACTATCAATATAAATATGTACAACACAACAAAATGTTTTTTTGACCCCAGTACCACCTTCTGACTTTGTCATTGCTGCATTTGTTACTTATTTGAGTAAATCTGACCTTACTAAGACATTTGCAAATGAGCATTCCCTTACACTGACTGTGGCCTTCGCAGTCTTTCTTCACCTCTGTCCTCTTTGGCACATTTGGGAGATAGAGTTTTATTCTTCCAAAAAACAAAACTAACATATAGGATCCGATAAACAAGAGTGGTTTCTGCAGATGTTTTTCTTGGCTCTGCTTGAAAAAATATACACTTTGCTTATTTGCTTTATAAAGCAAAATGATTACGCAGAAAAATTTCCCAATGATTTAATTTCTTTGGACCAAGTCCAACATTTGAAATAACATAAAGACTTAAAGTATATTATCATAGTGTGTAACACCAGTATTAAAAAAAATATAAAAAAATATATATATAAAAAATAACAAATGTGTTTGTATTATTTAGCTTCTACCTATAAATGGAATGTAAAAAGATCAGATATTCTTTGTCCAACACAGGTGACAGCCTAAGTATTTGTCCTTGTTCAGGATCACAAGGCCAGATCCACATTAGCAAGCTGTGCTTGGTCAGTTCTGTTTGCTACGTCCTCCACTGCGATGCAGACTAATAGATACAGCTGTATTGATGAAGTGTAAGGGACACAGGGAGCATATTCATCTCCCAGTCAAGCTGCTTTGCAGTCTCACATCCAGCTTCGCTTCCATTAAGTCAATGAGACTTGGAGAAAATGCTCATTTATCTTTCTGGAGGTAAAGGGAGTAGGGGGGGCACTTTGAGGACAAGGGTCTGTGGACATCAGAGAAAAGTGAGTCTTGGCCCTAACTAGTGTCCTTGTCTAGAGCTTAGGTTGCAGGCATGTGTACATGGGGGGGGCTGGTATTTGGAGGAGTTTATTTGGGGAAAGAAATGCTTAAGGTGAAAGTGATGCGTTGGACAGAAAACCTCTGGCACGTGTTCCAATTACAACCATGTTATTGAATGGGGGGGGGCTAATTAAAGGCCGTGCCGATGAGAACAAGATGTGGAACATCATTAACCAGCTCGCATCGTTGAAGTGGGGACTGTAATTAAAGGTTTCCTGCAGCAATGGAAAGCTTTGATTGGAGGAGTTGAGGCGAAAAGTGATTTCCGTCATCTAACCCTAATCGCTGTTGTGACCTTCACACTTATCGAGTGTGTCAAGAACGTTTTTTTTTTTTCTCACATGTACAGATGTGTTTGAACATCTGTACATGTTAGAGTGTGTGGGAGAAAAAGAGGGCTGGTGATTTCAAAGAATGAGGTCAATTGCACTGGAGTTGAACATCTATGACATTATTGGACATTATAAGTGGCTGAGAGGATGATTGCTGAAAGAGCCCAATTCATTCTTTCCCCCTAAGGAAAGGTCAAAAGAGAAAATGTCTGTGAAAGGGCAGGAAGGAACGTAAGCCTAAATCCCGCGAGGCATCCTGACAGAACACTAAACTTAACTATGAATCCTCTTCTTGTTCCCTGTGGTGCTTTTGTGAATTGCATGCAAAATGATTAACCATAGTCCCTGCGTACTCCTCATGTCACTTTAAACAAGCGTAAGAAGGAGGTCTTGCCTGAACCGATAATTCAATTCTCCAGACATTGTCCGGACCTCCAGTGGGGTTAAGTGCCGGCCCCTATTCTGTGCATCGTTTTCATTTTTCCTCTGAGACAAAGATCTCTGTGTGAATTTGGAGCGTACCCCATGGAATCAGGACAAAAATAACCGCTACTCTAGAAGTAGCAGTATATATGTACACATATATGGATGGTGCACATCTTCTACCTGAGATATATGTTTTTGATTTTAATTTTAACCAAGTTATTTTCATGCAAAACATGCTACTACTACAAAAATACCACTATCACATATATCACATAATCTTATTGTAGAACAATGTCAGTTAGAACTTACTGGCTCATCATGGTACAATGGAGAAAGTAGGAATGTAAGTAAAGGGTGCACGATTCAGAAGTAATTCTAAAACATCTGATATAGTAAGAAAAAGCAGCAACATTGTGCCCTTAATATGTTTATTTAATAGTTTAAAAAGTTGAGAATTCACCTCAGCATCACTACCCTTATCCTGGCAGTGTTCAGCATGCAAACATTATTTTATAAAAGAAACAAAATGACTGCCAAAGACAAGGATGAAAGCCTCACGAGTACAGAACTAAAAAGGTCGTTCAGGTGAAGGCACACTCATCTCATTCATCATTAGCTGCTGTATCTCCATCCTTGGATGCCTTTATGCTGGGGATGTTGAGAGGCTGAAGTATGCGTTCATGGATTGTTTTGTTAAAAAAGAAAGAACAAGTCACAAAAGGAGCCACAACACTGTTTATCCTCTTTCCTGAAGCACAAACTGTCTGTTATCAGAACTTTGAAACAGGTCTGTCAACAGAGAGATCCTTTAAGATTCTCTTGTATCTCTGGATGTTTCACGTAAACAGAGTTTTTTGTGAAGTTACAAAACTACATTTGTTTGGATTTGCTGGAGCGTCCACTGTCTTCTGACAAGGTTGCCTGTTTGACAGTGAACATTAACTAACTGCTGGCAACTGCAGATACTTGTCTGCATCCGTGCATCCAATTCTGTATCCTCATTTTTTCCACCAACGTTCATCAGTTTCCTTGCTGTCTCTTAACTACAGCCCAGATATTAAATGTCATTTACTGGACGACAGACGGCAGACAAGACAATCAATAAACACGCAGTTAAGGACAGCCTTCAGAGTTTCTCTGTTCATGTCTCTGTGTGTGTGTGTGTGTGTGTGTGTTTACTTCATGACATCATTCTTAATTGTGACCCACTGAGAAATTGCGTTCAAAACCCCTGATATCCCTTTCTTGCCCTGAACTTGCTGATGTAAAAGCAACTATGCAAAGATGAAGGTACTGTATGTGCCAGCAGGACTGCAGTAATCTGTCTCTTTGGTCCAAGTATGTTATCCATTTGTCAGACCCATAGCACCCCAAGGGCGTTCAGAGTGAGCACTTAAGAATAGTGATGAATACACACAGCTATTGAACCAAAGTTGACTGACAATTCAGGGACAACACACACCTTCATCCTCCGTCCAACGTCATCACTCCTTTTCTGTGCAGCTTATTTCTCTTGAGAGCTCGTTAATCACTTTTAATTCTCTTTTCTGGCAATGAGGTGACAAATGATTCCTTCCCTGATTAAAAATCTGCATTAAGCATTATCATAAAAACGATGATGCCATCAGAATAGCTGGGGAATTGAGACAAATTTGTATAAAAATGCAATTTTCATTAAGTTTTACAGATGAAAGTTTAGATTTCTAGGAAATCTAGAGGACAAGAAACTTAGGACTTGAGCAAAATGTGGAAAAGCCCAGCTTTTCACCAAGCCAGTCATCTTTTGTCAGGTTTTCTTTTACTCTTCTTTTACAGTCCATGTGCCAGTAGAATAGGACATTGATAAAGGCTGATCACAGGTGGTGACGTGGTCATAATCACTGAACGTATGACTCATCCATGAGTCGTTCCAAATCCACATATCCATCCAAAGATTGGTTGGATATTTCTAACAGACTCAACGATGGCTTTTTTAAATATAAGGAAAAAAGAACTGCACAACCACAAACCCAAAATTGTGGTTTGACCAAAAAAAAAAAACAGATTGAAATTTTGTCTTTTTTGCCAGAGGTTAGCCAAATACCTAGAAGAAGAAAAAAAACGGAATGAATAAAAAAAGAAAGGACATGGCGCTGACAATGGGGAAAATCGCATCAACAATAAATCTTTTCCGGCTCAATAGCAGAAATTGGATATGAGAGATGAGAGCGCTGATATGTGTTTAACATTCACCAGGTGAAAGATGGCTTTTGCAAATGAGGCACGGAACAACAAGGAAACGCAGCGAGAGCAGCCTGGAGAAGCCCCCGTATTTATTTATTCTGCTGAGAGAGTGAGGCGTTTAGGTACTACCTCTTCAGTGAACAAGCAATCAAATGATGAAAAACACAGCCTTATTGTTGACATAAATCATAATTATACTGCCCATAAATATACAGCCCTTACACTGCAATTTCTCATATAAAAGCAACTGCAACAGGGGAAATTAAACACTAAGTACTGTATAATCATGGGCTGTAACTGAGAAGTTCACTTTAAATGTATGTGAGGTTATATTTGATGCTTAGTTTTGCGTTCAACGCAAGAAAATAATACCAACAATTCCCTGCCAGACAATAAATAGTATTAAAAAAAGAAGAAAATCTAAACCCAAAATATATTTAAAGTAACTTACAAAACAATCTGCACTTGCAAATGTCCATACCGTACAGCAAAGAAAGCCAGTTCGATCCCCAGGGATTGATGGTCCTACTTTTTGGAGTTTATGTGTTTGTCATGTGTGTTGATCAACATGTGGCCCCGAGTTTGAATTCCAACCACTAACTGATTACACTTTCCTCCATGGATACAGGGACTGGCCTTAACAAAAAGTATTATATGGAGATGTATGATCAGGCAAAGTATCTGTACTGTTCTGTTGTCCTGTTTCACAGCGGGACTTTCTTTTGTAGGATTTACACCTCGCCCAGAACATTTTTAGAATGGAAAGGATGACTTGCTGATGTTTATGTCAGTTCCAGATTATCTCTATTTTAATATCCCGGCCTCATTATTCCAGCATCTGTTGCATATTCAGTCTTTCTCTATCCCCCAGGCTCTTTGTCCATTCATCTGCTTATCCCCATCATTGTACTTCTCTCCTCTCTTTGAACCAACTCGTGTTCCAGCTTTTATTTTTCTCTAGTTACAGACTATTCCTTGCTACCTCCTTCTGTGTCTTTTGAAGTTATTTGGAGTTGCAACTCTTTGTTTACTGTCATATCTGCCCACCTGCCTCGCAGAGATCCAGTAAGTCTGTCAGTTTACCACAAATAGCCCTGCACTAAGACTTTTTTGTCCACCGTTGAAAAGCAGGTGGTGAAACAATACACCCACAACCTGTTTATATTTTAACATTACCTTCACTATGTTTCAGCTGGTTTTCTGTCTTATACGTGTTATCATGCTACTAACTTTCATGCTTTATTGTTACTATTTTTACTCAAAAGTAAAAGAAGTATTTCAGTAGTGACAATATTATCACCTTGTGCCTGCCAGTTACTCATACAGTATGACATAATATCTGCTGCAAGGATGTCAGCTCATCATTTTTCCAGTCTTTAAAGATCAAAAGAATTTTAAGAAAAGATTTTTAAAAATGTTCCTACTCAGATGAATTAGTTGTTAACTGACAGACTTGGCCGCCTATTCTGTAATTTCAAGCCTGGACCTGGATTTGGTATGAAGAAAAAAATAACCAGATAACACTTCCTGGAAATCTAAATTCTTTTGTCTTTTTACTTGTACTGGATTAACACCACAAAAGAAAAACAAACTCATTAGTTTATTCACCAGCCCACACATCTTTTAGTTGAAAACAAATAAAGAAAAAGTTACAATTAGTTGTACGCAGAAAAAAAAAACAATGACTCTGAGAATAGAAGTGAAAAACCTTTTTCCCTCATGTTTTTGTAGAAGCATCACTGCTTCTTCCTCTGAGCAAAGCAAGAATCCAACTCCATAAAGACAGTTTTATAGATTGGTTAGACTTGATTCATCAAGTTGGCGAAGTTTTTTGGAAATGTGGAGAACACAATATATATAAAAAAATATATATACAGATGAGGAAAACACATCTGTGGTGAGGTGAGTAGAAACAGTATAACAAATTAAACTGCAATTTTATATTTTTGTGTTCTTGCATCCTCAGAACACCTGAGTCAAATCTCAAACACAGGTGTGTGTGTGTGTGTGTGTGTGTGTGTGTGTGTCTGCAGGTGGACAGGAAAAGAAGACAGCTGACCTGGAGTGCTCCCCTCGCTTCAAGGAAGCACCTTTTCCAATTCTGTAAGAAAAGGATGGCGATGGAGAGTGAGCTGTTACAGCTGTGGTCACCTCCTCAGCCAAGGATCATTCATCAACACATGGGATGAAGGCTTGTGACAAAGTAAGGGTCTTCAACCAAGAGGAGTTTTGGAGGGGACAGGGGAGACAGGAGGAGTGGGGTGGACTGCCAGGTTGGTGAAGGCAGGAAACGCCCACAAGGTCTAAGAAAGCAGCAAACGTCACATACCACAAAACAAGTGTGTGTGTGTGTGTGTGTGTGTGTGTGTGTCAAGAACATCCATTCCATTCTTTTCCCCCAGGCTTTGGCTAGCTGTTGTAAGTTGTGCAGACATTGATTAAGAGCTTTTTACACGTGGCCAGGAGCTGCAGCAGAAACACTACATTTTCATGATTTGTTATAAGACTATATAAAAAAAATTGACGGATATCGTTCCATTGTTGTGTGGGGTTCTGTGTTTGTGATTGCAGTCTACTTTCCCTGTGCACACTCCTCCCTCACATACTTTCTGTTAGTGTGTTGTTCATGATGTATGTGAAGATTCTCATTCAACCAGGTCTTGAAATCCACAAAATGTAATTGTCAGCGACTGCAGTTGAAAACGTTTCATTCCTCAACTGAGGAACTTCATCAGTTTCTGGTTGATGTCAGAGGGACCTTCAGTAGTTCTACTCCTCTAGACCACTCTCTTCACCACTGGACAAAGGTGTGAAGACTTGTTCTGTTCACACCTCTTTAGACACGAACTGCTCCTGATGCTAATGAGCAGATTTCATGTCACATGTCCAGATGTGAATGGGAGTCGTTGTGGTCACACCCGTCTAGACGAGCCTGCTCTGGTATTTAGAGCAGTTAAATTACCAATGATATGATCTCAAGGCAGAATGGTCTGTAGAAGACACTATCATCCAGAAACTGGTGAAGTCCCTCAGTTTTGAGGAATGAAACATCAAACTCCAAAAATAAGTCCATTTGTTGATAACTAAACATCAACTAAACACCGCAAAATACTGATGTATGTATAATTCAGACCTGGGAGTAAGAAAAAAGAGTCAAAGGTGAAATTCAATGTATCGTCTCTGCGTCTGGTGCCAGTCTGCTACATCTCCAGGGCTCTTTCTTTCTTTTCATAATGCCATTCATTTAAAAAATTACTTCAGTCTATTTTCATTCTGCTTCTTAACCATGTTAGAGGGAAATGGACAGTGCTGTACAATTAACTAAAAAAATCAAATAAATCCTGAATAAAGAGCAAATTTTATTGGTGTTTGCAAGAGAAAATTAGCACAAAGATAATTCTCCCTCCGTGGAAATGAATTGAATCTGTGATCACTTTAAATGGGCTTTCAAACTAAATTCTTAAATCCCACGGCCACACTGCCTTGTAATTACACATGTGAGTATTGTTCCACCCCTCAACCCCTCAACACACACACACACACACACACACTTTCCAGCAATTATAGACTTTTTTATTTATCACCCTGCTGCCATTAGACCACACTATTATGGACAAACAAAAACAAAGAGCATCAAACTATTTTAATTTCATTGTCTGCTGAACCTCATAATATACTCAAATATTAGAGTACTTATAGACATTCTTCAATACATCAGATGGAGGTGATGGATGAATACCTATAGGAGCAGGGATGCCCAGAAGTCCCTCTCCCTGCAGGGACTGTGGGGCATGGCCTGCTACACTGTCACCTTAGTTTTTAGTTCATAAGTTGGTTTCTCACCAATAGACACTGAATTAGACCCGTGCATATAATACATCGCCTTCTATAATACTTCTATTAAGCAGTGTTGCATCATTCAGACAAACAGCATTAATAGAAATTTCACTCAGTCACACAGAACTAAACATTGCAGACTGGAGGCATGAATGACAACAACCTGTCATTACTTATGGAGCAAACATTATTCTTGTCTCTGCAACTGCCACAAAACCATCGTACGACACAGCAGTGAATTGACTTCCATATTTTACTACTAGAACAACATAAAATTTGACAACAGCTGACTGCAAGCCTTGAAAAAGTGAACCCTGTATCTGCAACATTGGTTTTACATGGAGGCTTGGATGTAGACCTACACCAGATAGATTGGTGCTGAGAGTTCTGTTCCGAGCATCTTGTCTAGCACAGATGGTCAAAGATTCATTTCACCAAGGCCTTGATAGAGCCACAGCTGCTGGCAGACAAAGTGAATTTCCCTCCATATGCACTTGTGTGGACAACACACTGCTGTTTTGTTTGTTTGGTCACGCAATTGTCTCCCCGTCCACCATCTATGACTCAGACCGCTGATATCCTCTTCATTTGGTTCAGTCCACTCAAGGCCATTTGTTCAAATGCACAAAGACGGGGGAAAACCAGCTTCATCCTTGTACTTCGCACGGACAACTACAAAACCAAACTTTAACAAGGCGGCAGCGGGAACTCGATTATTTAAAAGTCTATGTAAGGGGTGAACCTTCAACAGCAATTTCCACCTGTGAGTGAAACTCAAAGTTGTGTTCCAACTGCATTTAACCCTTTCAGCACTACTGTTACATTTGCCAAAGCCTCCAAGGATTTCCAACAAAACAATAAAATATATATATATACAATATTTTCTCTGTTTCTGTCCAGCCAGCTTGAAAAAACAGTGAACATAGTAAAAACTGTGAGTTACCATCATTCCAGGAAAAGAAGAAACTAGAAGCACACACAACTGCTATTGAGGCACATTTATTTCTGCAAGAATTATTCACGAGACGACAAACAAGAACAAACACTTTGTGAAAATATTATTTCACAACAGACTTAAGACGCATCATGTTTTATCCCAACAAGTTACAATGTTCTTGACCTTCTCTTGCGTCAAAGAACCCATTCATTTGCTATTGCCAATCCCATCATCAGCATCAGCTGCTGTTACCTTGTTAGTGTCTTTTCTTCTGCTCAGTTAACATAAATGGCTACATACCCAATTATAATCTATATCTGTCTACCTGGTCAAAATTAATTAGCATTCTTTATTCTTGTTGGGGTGTTAGAATACTGCTGCCCTATTTTGGCAACTCATAGACAATGAGCATCTGATGATATTTTTTGCACAACTTGAATACTTACTAATCTTTGCACCAAAAGGAAATTGTCTTTAATAGAATAACTAACAGACAAGGGAAAAGCAAGTCGAGGTAATGAAAACAAGATTTAATGAGTTGTGGTTGTTACTATTAACAACAATGCAAGTTTTAGAAAGTTGAATTTTATGTAGTAATTAAGAGATGGTTTTGTCACAGTTTCCTGGTATAAAAAAAAAATAAGGTCAAAGAAAAAAGATATGAGAGGACACAGTGTGAGGTCACAAGAGTGACAGTAAATGAATGCTAACTAAGTGGGAAGCAAAAGGGCTTGACATTTCAAATTAATGTTAATTTAATCACTCGAGTGTGTGTTTACCAAGAGGGAACAATCACGGATGAACAATAACCTACTTGAGGCAGGGGTTCATTCACCAACCTCCGGAAACACCCACAGAAATGTTATTATAAAAACCTGTATTTGTATTCATGAGCAGGTGAAAAAGTGAAAAATTAAGTAGAACTACTGCCACATATGTATTACCAGCCAGGGCTGGGGTCGGAACTCACACAACCATTCACTCCAAATCAAAATCAGATAATCTTTGTTTAAAGGCCACTAGGTGCAAATATTTCTTCAAAGATTTTTTTCTTTTTTTTAACTTGTTGGTTATAAAATATAAAAATGTAATAATATATTTGCTACAAAAAAGGTCAATGTCTTCCAGTGAAATCCAAGAACTGAGTCGGACATCAAAAAGTATTAAATGAAGATATACCTTTTATAAAATCACGGTCCAAATTTGGCCGGCGGCTACACATATTTAAATTCTGTATACATATTTTTGACATTTTACAGAAAAAAAAAAAAGTGTTTCAAGTGTCAGTAGGATCTGCAAGGTAAAGAGGAGGGAGGATAAATGTGCCACGGTGACTCAGAAGCAATCATGTGAATGGCCTGACATTTACTGTGTCTTGGCATCAGTTTGTCATGGACTCAGTCAAGTGAGTAGGAGGAGATCAACTTAACTGGAGAGTTGGGAGAACAGGATAAGCTGGAGGACACGGTGTTGTGAGGGGAAAAACAGTGGATGCTTGAAATCAATAAAGTGGATTTGTGGAGTGGGGCAAGTCAAGAGGTGTTGAATAAAAAAAAAAAAAGAGAGAGAGTGGGGGAGGCACCAAGGACAGATGGTGTTTAAAAACCTGAATTGCAGAGAGAGCTGGGGAGCATGTCAACAACAGACACAGTATTGATGTCTAACCCCTTGCCATGGAACACACTCTTGCCAAATGAAATATGGCAGCGGCCCATGGCATCGGTCTGGACAAGCTTCATAGTCTGAGCGATTTATTCCATAATCTATCAACCATAAAAAAAGTGCACCCTACTTTAAAACTGAGGGGAATGTCTTTTTGGCTATTTACAGAAAGAAATACAAATGTAAATGAGGAAAAACAAATCATGAATTGTTGTTTAGTTTCCCTTCAAAACTGCAAACAAACAAAAAACCAGTGGCAAAGCAAAAAGTAGGACACACAACCCCCCTATCAATGCTTTAGTCAGTCACATCTCACCAGCTCTCAGCACCAAGCTCTTCAACAAAATCTCAGAAGAAAGAAGTCAAGCAGGTCATTCACACACAGCAATACAATAAACCAAAGTGCAACATCCACACAGTGCAGCAAGAAATCAATTAATTGATATTAATCTGAATACTGCTGAGATATGAGATACAGAAATATCTCTAAACATGAGTCAGACACTACTGTTCCCGATAAAGATGTCTGGAAATACTTTTAATTTAATGTTGTTTGTTTCATGCTTGTGTTTTCGTCTTTATTTACCCAGACACAGGAAGCTCAGAGCTGATGCAAATACAGCAGCGCAAACACTCACAATAGAAACACAAAGCAACAGGGCCACAACAAGACAAAGAGAACATTACATTCTCAAACAAACAAAGAAATGAATACTCATTTTTATTTTATTAAATGTTTTGTTTGGGCAGAGAAAATTAAAGGACAACAGGGTAAAAATCACATCTTATTTGACTGACTGATTTTTCTAAAACTGATTTAATTGGGCTGTTACTCAATTAAATCAATTATTAATCAACATCTACAAACATGTTAACAATTGTTAGAAGCAATCTCATCTATGTTTTTTTTTTCTCTGATTTTCACCTATTAACTTTAAGCAATCTTCTAATTTTAACTTACTATTCATATGGATCACATTGGGAACCAAAAAAAGAGGTTTGTATATTCCAGTGGTCAAACGCTGTATTCTGTTGATCGAAATTTTCTATTGGCTGTAACATCAGAGGTGGAAAATATTATTTTAAAGAAAAATATCAGCGGTAACTCCATATCAAGGACTTGCTTTTCCATCAAATAATCATCAGACTGCAGGCAACCATGCAGGACCTATCAGTGGATACCAACCAGTTGGAGGGTTCACCCTCAGATCAAGGTCTCTCACCCGGGAAGCCTTAGAGCACATCAGGCCGACTGAACTGAATATAGATATGGCTAAATGGATTATGAATTATGAATGGGCATCAACCCAGAATCGGAAAATGCAATAGCTTTCGAAAATTAAAATGGATTTCCAAGCCATTAGAAAAAGCGATAGCCCTTGAGAACTTTTTGCAAAGGTTGAACTCTAGAAACTGACACTGATTCAATTATTGAATTATATTGATTACAACGATTTTTCATCACTTCGGAGTCAAAATAAGGGAGCACTGAGGCAGTAGGAATTTTAAGTGTTTATGCAACTGGATTATTCTTATAAAATTTCCAGAGAGAGAGAGAGACAGAGAGAAGAATTGAAAGTAAAGCTCATTAATCCTTGCTGCTGGTTAGAGCCTTAGAGCCATGTAAGGCCAGGAGTTGATCTCATTAACTTAGCCTTCGTTCAAACAGCTAATTACACAGGCACACAATTACTGCCATCACAGCACAATACTGTCCTAACACAGGGGGCTAAAAACCCAGACAGTGTGTGAAGAATGAGATGGACAACTTTATACAGAGATGAAGTGTTGTTGTTTCTGCCTAAGAAATAAATATAAGGAAAGCGAGTTTTTCATAACATGCATCAGTAGATTAGCTCCTTCCAAAGAAGCCATTTGTTTCCAGTAACCCTAATAAATGGATTAATGTTATGTTAATGGCCTCCCAGCGTATGAGTGTGGCACTGATGGATCCATCAGCACTCCAAAGTGTCTTTTCCTTCAGCGCCGGCCGCAGGGTTATTTGCATCATATCCTTTGTCAGGTAATTTATTGTGGGAGATTAAGTCCTTTAATACATAGTTGTCACAAAAAAGATGACACTCGTCACCAATGTTTTCCATCAAGGCCGTGGAGATGAAACAGTGAACAGTCACAAGTCTGTCCAATCACAAAAGAGAACAAGGTTGGATAGGATTGGATTATAGTTTTTGATTTCATTTTTATACTGTTTAATAGAAATGTTTATCAGGGACATGCAAGTCCGTGCAAACTACAAGTGGTGTTTGTGCTAGTGCAGAATTTAGAGGTGGGTGGAAGGCCCATGTGTTTATAATCACATTAAAGATGGCTCTGCTCCATTCATGAGACGTCACCGTCCATTTCAACTGCACCTGGGCTAATACTCATGTGTTCTGGCTGGAATTTAACCAAGGAATAACCTTAGAGTTTCTCCTTCCTGCTTCCTGCTACTATTGTTGACTCAACTCCAAGACTATGTATAGTTGTTTCAAGCAATAACTAATGAGAATAATTCAAACTTTTTTAATGAATATATCCAAGCAGATTCTCTCCTTAAAGTCAAAACCAAACACTTGTGTTTGTACCGTTTCTTTGCAAAAACATTGACAAAAGGTGGACTGGTGTGTTTGGCAAAGCTTTTCTGACAGAACAAGACATATAAAAATGAAAATAAATATTATTTTTTCATCCAGTTTTCATTCACCTTTGAAATATTTGCTCTGATTTTAAACCTGGCCAAAACAAAGACAAAACCTTTTCCGTTACCTTTGTTTATCTCCAGGTTTCCCAAGAAAAATGTAGAGCTCTATATTTGGCACAATTTCCCCATACTCTTCTGTTCCTTTAGTTCTGCTCTGTATTCCGAATAATAACAACTATTCATTGAGCGTCATTCTCACAGCATGAAAACAGTGTAACATTAATTTTCTTCCCATTAGTGATTTATATGCTGCATATAAATGAACAGCTCCTTGCAGACAATTAATATTCAGTTTCCCATGGAAAATATGTAACTTCTTTATATATATATTTTTTATATTTATATTATCACAATACCATAGAATTAATGGTGTATATGCACTCATAGCAAGCTTATAATAAAGCAAAAGACATCAATAACAATCCCTCTTCTGAATTTCTTTTTGTCTAATACTTCACATCCATCGCATCTTGCAAGACAAGAATTCTCCACCAAGGTGCAGCAATAAATGGCAATCTTCCCCACTATCGACAGGCTCCACTTGATTAAATTTAACGCTTGGTTGCCCTGGTGTTTTCTTTCCTGGTGTTGCAAATAAATGGATTTATTCTAATTTCTTGATGTCTAAACCAACATTAGCTCCACCCCCAGCAACTGTGGTGGTGGATTTGATGAGGATGACATCCACTAATTAACCACTTCATCAGGAGCAATTATTGTAATAATGCATGGCCTGCCTAATGGAAATGCAATAGGCATTTCAAAACAAGGCATCCAATAGTTGGAACAAATAGACAGGGAAATAGCAGCAGGTAATTATTCTTTTTCCACATTAATTGGATATCAATAAAGGGAAATGTGAAGGTATCGAGTTTGACTTGAGTGCTGCTTGTTTTGGAAGGTACTGCCTATGTCGTCCTCCATCTAAGTATTAATGTGAATAAACAAAGGCTTCACAAAGAAATTGATTGCTGTTCTATATTGTTTTTACACAAACATACCAAAATCTAATGAAATGAAAATATGAAAATATTTTCATTTCAATGAATGAAAACAGCCAATGATACTGGATGATGCACAGGCAGAAAAGGATTTTCTTAACATTCCAAAACATTTCTTAACATTCAAAAACATTCTTTTAATTTTTTGAAAAAAAAAAGTCCATGTGATTTGGAGAATGTTATAAATTTTACAATTCTCTTTCTTCCATATATGACTCTCCATCCCCATCTCTGGCGGAACACAGCACTCAATAACACCAAGCTCTGAGCTATATACTCTGAGTATAAATACGCAAAAGAAAATCCCGGAGTCGGAGAGCTCGCTGTGCTGTTAAGATTTTTCTGCTTCCCTGGATCAGTGCATCTGAGTTTGAGTCAGGTTGCCTCAAAAAACATACACCCACACACATGGCCACACGCACAAAGGTTTGTCAGACACTATAGGAGCTAAGCCTCCTGCAGCTTCTGTAGCTGAGAAACTCAGCTAAGAGCCGCTGTATCAAAGATTTAAGTTATTAATTGTTCCAATCTTAATTTGCATTGTGCAATGGTCATTAGTCTAAGAGGAGAAGCAATAGTTAAAACAGTAGATTTGTCATCTACAGCACTGAGCAAGTTGAAACCGACATGGTGACAAATATAAAAAATACCAGTTTTCTCAACAGGTGGTGAGAATTCCAAACTCTTTTTTGATAATCTACAAACTAACTTTTACAGAAAAAGTTTTCAGAATTTGCTAAATTTGTCTTTAAAAGTTTCAACTTAAAACATTATTGTTATATATACACCCTATAACCAGGACATGTGGCACAATGTAATTGCAGTCCTCTCTCACCCACAAGGAATCTTTCATGGTCCTCAAACATAGACAAACATAGACAAAAAATGATTTGCAAGATACATTATTAGCAGAAGGCGATTCCTATAAATAATAACTACCCAGTAATAGTGGAGAAAAAAAGGCCAAGGCAAAAATGAAAAGTTTTATAGATGTCCTTCAGGCAGCATGGAGCACCATCCACACACCAGCTGAGGCTTCACCAACTATTTAACTCACATTTTTTAACACATAGCTTAAAGCAAAGATGATGAAAGTCCAAAGATGTTTGGACTTTTATCAAGACACTTTTTAACCAGGCAATGTTGCTGCAAAGACTGAAGTCTCAAAGGCACTTCAAACCTTCACTGCTCCCACACCATCTCCAGTAGGTGGGATAAAGAGTCGATATCTTGAAGTGCATATTAAAAGCTCTTTGCTTTGAATCCAGGGTACTAAAAATTCCCTCACAGTGGACTGTAGAATGATGTTTACAAAAGTGTCACTAACTCCAGCCTAAGCAGGACTTGTTGTTTTTGCTGGAATTTCTTTATTTTGCTTTTTAACCTTTATTTACCATGAACCAATAGGTTTTCTTCTAGTAAAAACTCAAAGTCTTTATTTGCTCTTAAGCATCTTTGTCCATCACTTTTCCACATCTATTTTTTATGCACAGGGTGCCACAAGCTGTTTTTTAATTAAATATTTTCAGAAATAAAACAAAGTCTCTTTTTTCCTTTTTGCTTCAGTTACTCTGATAAGAAGTCAACTGTTGTAGCACCATTCACATCGATTGTCCATATAGAGCAACCCCCCAATTCACATCTGCCATTTCTGGCGGTGAACACCTCACGGAAATAAAAACTTTCTGTTAAAGGGAATAATCATCCAACAACGTTTGTAGAGCTGAAACTCTCTCCAGAAATATAAAACGTTTACCCTCAGATCTGCTACTGATTCTTCTTTGCAGCTAACAGGAAATCTGGGCTGTTCTCTTGCACAACTCAACCTCTACCATGGTCTTCATAGGAAAAACAGCTCAATGCAAAGGTGTTTCATAAATAAATTATACCGCATCTCATTACACAACACCAGCGAGCAACCTTATTGCCTTCAAGGCACTTCCTGCAAAGCGTGGAACAATATGGTTGCATAGAAGACTTGTTAAGAATGCATACTCTCTGAGGAGGTAAGGAACTCAAAGTCAAGAACACATGGTTGCTTTAATCACTGACGCCTGACTTCATGCATGTATGTTCGTGATAAAACTATACACTCTATATATAAATGCACAAGTATTTAACGTGTCCATGTGATATCCTCTCCATTTTCTGCAGACAGAGCTCCTCTGCCGGATGTGTACTACAAATATAGTTAATGTCACATGAGAGGAAGGGATATTAATACTGGTCCAGTCCCATTTTTTCTACAACCTCATAGAGCAGCTCAGACAAGCAAGGTTATTCTTTGGACAAGGTGCAAAACCTACAGAGATGACAGGCTTCAGCAGCCAAACCAGCATCTTCTCTCAACTGCTGTTTATAATGTAACAATACAGAGATAAGACATGCAAACATGCAAGGTGCACATGCCACAGTCTCCCCTGAAGTGTGACGGAAATATTTTGATACCCTCCTCATTGTTATTTGTGTGTCTCGCCATTATGCCACACATGGACGATTCTGCAGATAAATACACCGTTGCCTGAAAGTTGCTAGCATGTGATACAGTTAGGGGTGAAAATGATGGGGGAGCACCTGTGTACAGACAGATGACATTACTTGTTGATGCAAACCACTGAACCATCACATTGTCCATCTGTCTCTTGCTCTGATGGTTCTCTCCTTTAAACGCTCAGCTGATCCACTCTCCTTCATGTTCATTTTTTAATCTCCTAATTTGATCTTTGCTACTCAGTTATAGATTTATGTACTTGTAAATATCAATTGCTACAACTAGAGTGAGAAAGAATAAATTATTACACTGCGCTGCATAGAAAAGAGCTTCTTAAAATACAAGGTGAATGGACTTAGTGTGTCAGTGTGCAGAGGCAGAGGGTGAGTGTTAAGGGAGGTGACTTTTTTATGAGTGTTTCATAAGAGCTTGGGGGACAGTCTAGTTGACAGTGAAAATGTAGCTGCACTGGGCCTTATGCTTCATCCTTAACCTGGGGAAAAGCTCAACCTGTTAACTTTCATGGCTCCATACATGGATGGTACCGGGCTGGAAGCACATTTTTTCTTCTGTGGTAATTGAATATTTTGAGCTATTTTACCAGTTCTAAGTCTTAATGGTCTTTGCGGGTGATGGACGTTCAATATGGGGCACAAGGTTCTAAATAACACAACAATTAAGGACTTAATATAAGCAGAGGTATTTCATCAAAGTAAACAAAAATGTTTCTGGTTTGTCACTAACAAATTAGACGTTTGGAACTGTAAACAAGGATTCTAGAAGCCACTGTCTATGTGAATAAAACATTACCGTTACATCCTAATGTATTAAACTCTAAACATTCAGAAGCTTAAATCCTCCCCATGAAAGGGTTGGTTCAGTATCAATGCTGCAGCTTGTTCAGTAAGTAATAACATCTAGTACTACAAAGGTGAAATATCTGACTCCCACCAAAACATCCTGTCAAACACTGCATATTACTGTCAAGTTGCAGCCCTTACATGTCTAATGGTTCAGTAGTGAATTTACTTTTTCTACTTCAAGCCACGTTCTAAGCATGAGCTCTCATTGATCATCACGATCTCTGGAGCTCATGTTAGTAACTGCACATTTACCCTGTGTTGTTATTCCAACTGAGATGTTTTTGAAAAATGTATGACAGGTAGAAAAACAGATTTAAATATTAAAGGTGGCGTAATGGTGATACGCATTTACATGAGGTAATTACTACCAAAAAAAATAAAAAATTAGAAAATGCTGTGATTTTTTTTAAATGGCATTCTTAATTTAAGGAAACTTTTTATTTCTGCAAAAAGAAACAGAAACTGGTAAGTGAAATCCACTCATGAGTGTGAATGTCTGCACTGTCCCATCCTGTCTTTTATACAGATCTGTGCTTCTCTTTCATCTTTGTACCCCCTGCCTCTAAGCCCCGCAGTGGCCCAGCTTGGTGGCGCTACTGCTCTCGTTAATCACGTAGTGTCAGCCCTTTAATAAGTCCTTGACGGTGGTTTTGCCATGAACGACACGCTTTATCAAAGGTTTACATTGCCAGTGTGTCCTGGAGAATGATTGATCCCACCGCGCTCAGTTCTGCCCTTCATACTGAGTGATGGAGCAACACCTACACAGCCACTGGTAGACAGCTATGGCAGGGGGCACGAAGACATTCGTCTGTGACTCCAATCCTGGCTCCAGCAGACAGTGTTATATGACTGGCAGAAGCAGCGTCGCCCTGGCACTCGGCAGTGAAGCGTGGATGAAGGATACACCTTCTTGTTCCATTCCTCTCACCACTAACAAACCACACGTGATCTTGCATTTCCAAATGCAAAACACCATTGTAGATGCTATGATAAAGTAAAGCTTTTTTTCACATTACATATTAGGTACATATTATGTTACACTCTGACCCCTGTCCAGAGAGGGAGGAGGTCCACATTGAATTTATTTAAGGGGTAAATGGTCATTAACAAACTTGATTGCCTGATTTATCCTCATGTGAGAGTGTGAAAGGTTGAATAAAATTTAGAAAAACAGAAATCTGTATCATAATTCACTAGCATAACATTAGTATCAGCAGCAAGGTAATCTAACATCTAAATCTAGGACATAGATACATCAGAAGATCCAAAATTACCCTCATGAGCCATAATGAAGAAAATGCAAAAACCATTGAGTGATGAACAAGTGGCCAATGTAAACAAAGGTGTCATCTGTGAAGATTTATCAGCTTCACTTGCCAAATTTTAACATCATGCAGTGGAATATTGGAACAAGTCTTTCCCAACAGTATTTGGTGTTTTTTTTTGTTAAAAAGAAATGAAAAACATAAAATATCTCTCTCCTGATATTTTTTGTTTACTTACAAAGCTACATTATAACATACTGAGTGCACAAAAAGTCTAGAGTAATATGCATATTATTTTAGAGCTATTCACTAGCTTTGACAAGACAAATCACTGACTGACCACAGCCAATTGTACATGAAGGCCTATTTGTAAATAGTAATAGAGGGACCTAAGTGACTCTGGGAAGTTTCCTGAATAGACTCTGAAAGAGAACAATTTTATGTTCTCAAAGGCGGCACTGAAAGCTGATTAGGAAGCTGTGAGAGCCTAGGATCTAAGACTGCTCTTTTTGCTTGACCTTCACTTTGCAAATTTGCCACCCACACACATACAACAACCACACACCCACGCTGAGTAAGTTCTCTGCCATGAGATGGTTGACCCAGCATCTGGTAGAATAGGCACAGAGACAATTGGTGAGATGGAGGAGGAGGAACATCAAACAAGTGGCTAACGGTTCAATATTTGCTCATTCTATCTAACATTCATAACCCTTTTTGGGAGTTTTCCTCCCACTGTCCACTGCCTCTTCAGAGATGCAGCCCAAATAGCCAGACCTTTTCATTGGGGAAAAATAGCACCTTTTCATGCCTTATATTTATTATTCCTCAGGACATTTTTCTGCCAAAATGTTTCTCTTTAATCATCCCTGCAACAATAGAGGAGTGTAGTTGGGCCAGCCCCTTGACCAACACAGTACAGGAGACCTTGGTTTTTGGGGCAGATATGGAGGGAAATAACAACAGAACAAAAATGGCCAGTGGCATATCACCCACCACACACTGGCAGCAGATCAAACAACTGCTATTATGCCTTTGCAGCTTTCACAGCTTCCTAAAAATAATTATGTCCATTATGTGCATAAGCTTGGTAGATGTCTGATCTCTTGAAATAATGGATTGAAGTGAAAGGGAAATATCATAGAAAGAGTCCTATGTACTTCATAGTCAGCTTAAGTAGATTTTAAATATTTTGTAGACGTGGAACAACTTAAAAAGCACTGGGTTTGGGTATGGACGCTAGACTAATTGGACCTGATGGAAAGAGGTTGTCGACATAGGCAAACATCATGCAATGTTTGTATATTAAAGTTGTATGGGGAAGAGAGACGACCAATGGAGTCAACAGCACAATAAACCTTGAATCAGATGAGCTGCAGACACAGGGGAAATCTAACTTTCTTCCCTCCTGTCAGAGCCTAGACCAAAACAGAGACAACGAAAATGATACAACAAAGGCCTCGGAACTTACCGTGTGTCAGAATACATTGGCAAAAAAATTTAGAAAACATTGGATTTAACAAGCTACACAGATAAGTGGATGCATGGACTAATGCATGGAAGTTGGGATGGTAGAAGGAAAATTTTAAGAATGGATGTATAGTCCTGTGGAATGGACAGATGGATGCATGACTGGACAATCAAGAAAATCAAGGCAAAAATGTTGATAAGGTTATTTTTAAACATTGTATAGACTTAAAGAAGTCTACACTGCTTACATAATGAGAGGATTGACTTTTTATTTCTACTGGGAAATACATAAACAGGTTAAAATTATTTACTGTACATAAAAACAGCGTGTGCTGATTTGAATTGTTTGAGCGTGAGTGTTTAAAAATTCAACAATGCTCGATTGCAACTTTTTTTTTTATAAAAGAAAAAAAAAACACCAAAACCTTATATGCACTCAGACGGGCTGTGAGCATCTCTGACCTACTGCCTTGAGGAATAAAGGAGCGATAAGTGACCAAATACATTCGTGTATAAGGTCATAAAGAATGAGCCCGACCAAAGAAGTGAAAAGAAAAAAAGAAATCCTTAGTCTGTTTTCGACCGCAATGTACAAAATGTCTCAGCCAAAGGATTCTGCCAGACACAGCCTCTGTTTTCTAGTTTTTATGGACTCATGATAAATAACCCTTCTTTTTATGCCTAAGGGTGAATTCCAGTTTGAATTCCAACTTTTTTTCTCTTCCTGTCTCTCAGTCAAACAGGCTTGGAAACACTCAGAGACATTGTTTTCCCTTCTCTATCTAGGCTGTTGTTTCTTGAGTCTGCTGTCCATGTCCTTTGGCAGAGAGTTGTCAGCCATTATCTCAGTCACGGATGCACCAAGGCCCTGCCCTTATTACTGGGCTGAAGTGACGCAAGCAAAGAGTTTCAGAAATGACAACAGCAAAATTCATTCACATCTTGTGTTTCCTCAACCCTATGAAGACACTGAAGATTGTTGATTGTGAGGACCGAAATCTACAAATGTCTAACAACTAATGTTAGACACGAATGTGTCTTGTTTTGGACTTTGGTTTATCAAAGCTAGTGGGTAACACACTAGTGGACAGTGTTGAGCCCACAACTGCATTTTCAACTGGTCTTATTCCTACTGCTGTCTTGTAGTGTTTTTGCACACATTCACAGCATTTGCTTCAAAACTTCACACTGAAGAAATAATATAAAAATCAATGCAGGTGGATTGACTTTTTAAACTTATCTTCTTCTGTCTCCTGCCTTGTAATGTCCTAAGTAAGCAGAGGAACACCAAAAACTTACTTTGACATGTGTTCAGATTGTGTGTTGTTAAGTAAACATTACTCACAAGCCAAATGGTGAATAATTAATTCCATTTCTTTTACTCTGTTGCCTTTGCACGAAAGAAGCTCATTTCTTGCTCAATTTCACAGCCAGATGCCACAAACTAATCACCATCCCTCCAAACTGAGCCAAATCCTGAGCTAACACATCCCACACTGATGGCCAATCCAAGCTTGTAGACATGAGCATTAACATTGAAACCTGTTAAGCCAACACTGAGGCAACCTGTCACCCATAACAACGTAAATTTGTGTTTTTTGACAGCTGGCTTGACATGTGATAGTTCTAGCTAATGTCAGGCTTTCTGTGTTGTCACATCATAGCAACACCATCACAGATTTATCAAATGATGGATCGCAATGGCTGTTTCTCATTAACAATTAAACAAGCAGTTAGCCTCAGCGAACATCACCTTCTGTGCTCTTAATCTAAGAAATGACCTGGTCATCAGTGAACTCATGTATGTACCAGCTGTACATGGATGTTTCTCATATCCTCTGCGTGTCAAACACCACTCTTCTCTGGTGGCAAACTGCCACATGTCAAAATGTGAGACATACGAGCCACTTTCTCTCTGCTTTAATGCATTTAAATGGGGCTGCGAGTCCAGCAGGAAACCAGCCCAATTTTAGAACCAGCTTTAAAGGCTCAATCTCATCTACTACCCTGGTGGACGGAATGTGTACATAGGAAATGAAATTGAAAATCCATCAGGCACATGTACGTTTGTGTGTGTGTGTGTGTGTGTGTGTGTGTGTGTCTGCACATACCAGCTCTCCTTTACAAACTCTCTCTGTTCCACATAATCACACACTCGCAGAGGGTCATATCTCACATTTCAAAGTGTTATAATAATAACCAGTGTGTGATGAGCTGCTGCATGAAAGGCAATCCACGAGGAGAAAAAAAAGATTTACTAAAGTAATTGAAGTACACTTGAAGACTTATGTGAGCGAAAGACCTCCAGGCTACCCTAAGTGAAAAGGTTTTTCTGACCTTGGATTTAATAAAAAAAAAATTCCCATCTATGTCTTTCCTATATACTTTATATCTTGAAGTCAGAATCAATTGGTTTATTTGTACAGCATTCAAAAGATGTCTCATCAATCAGCCCTGGATCTTTAGCATTTAGTGTGAAAGTCGGCAGCTGATGTATGTGTACACATTAATATGCAAAGGTTTTCACTCAAAGACTATGATGAGGTCTGTGTTTACAGCACTGTGCAAAAAGTGCATCACGTTGATTAAACGGAGGAGGTGAGCTTTTGTGCTACATGCTGTGATGATGATGATGATGATGATGTTGTGTCAGAAATACACATCTACAACTAAAAGTTTACATTTTTTTTGACACCTAAAAAATGATTTCTTCTGGGAAAACCAATATCTGCTTTCTGTCAGGAAGCAGATAAGGGCAACTTCCACTGTGAAAGTTGCCCTTCTGGGTCTTGAATGGGCAACTATAAAGCATTTCACTCTTCTTGTTTTGTTGCTTAAAACTAGTATTTGCCTTTAATAATTCGGACTATTGCCCTCCTCAACCACTTTAAAGCCAAACAAGAAAGAAAAACCACTGACTGAATGTTTGAAGAATCTCCACACGAAATATTTTCCGCTGCCTGTTTTCAACTGATAACAAGTGACAGACATCAGAGCTTTGGGCAATGTCCCTAGACACAGGGTTGTGAAAGTCCATACACTCTACCGTGTGTTGGAAGCTGCGTCCGTGTGTGTGTGTGTGTGTGAATATAGTTTGAAAACATCTGCTTTCACCAAAATAGCCCTAATATTTGAAAACCTGTCCTCCCCCTGCCAACACCTGTGAAGCAGGAGACATGTCCACAATGGACGAGAAGGAGGCAAAGGGAGACATCACGAGCCAGTGACATGTTGGTTTGGCTCACTGTCACTGTGAGAAAATGTCAGCTTAGTGTACCACAGCTTTCCCAGTAAGGTAAAATGTCTTTCTGGCCGTGCTGGCAGCATGACTCTGGGAATGTTTGCACGGTTGTTTTGACCCTGCTCCAGTGAGCTGCACAGATCTGAGTGCAAAGCCTGCTGTAGTGCACAGCTCCAAGACCAGAGTCAGGGCTCACATTCAAATTCTGTTCCAACCAGGACTGTGAAAAGGCTTCTTCACAAACTGGGAAGATGGATAAGAGTGAGAACTGGGAAGCTGCAATTCAGCCTTGGCTTTTGATGTTACTGAATTACGCAACAACTTTCTTTACAAGTACTTCAAATTAGTTAGTGTTGCTTCACACTATATAGTAAAAAAAAAATACTTAACGGAGATACAGATCCCCGAAGCAAAATAGCACCTGCAAATGATGTCTTACTATATACTCAGAAAAGGTTTTAAAATAGAAAAGACAGAGGTAAATCAGAAGTTATTACCTGCAATACCTAAGGTAACAAGGTGTTACAAGGCCATCTCACCTGATATATTTGGATCAAACCTAATGTTATTATTAGATAATGGGGTCATGTTGACCAGTAGTGTGAACTACCCCAGCAGTGGTGCTCTGGGCTCCCTTGACTTAGAAGTCCATCTGTCATAAAGGTCTCAATTTTCCCCTTGGATTTGATTTTTTTTCTTGAATTAAGCCAAAGCTAAATAAAGGAAGTTGTAGCAGTTGCCAGGTGTGAAATGACAAATATGAAGAAGCAGGAGACTTGAGGAAGTCACTCATCTCTCGGATATGGAAGTAAATGCACATGTGCTGTCAGGTGAGCCTTTTATTGTCAGTGTTTATTTAAAATAAATAAGTCCAAAATGTTAAATGAGTTAGAATCTATTTTAAATGAACAAATACAGGCTACAGAAGGTTGACTTACTCCACTGGCTTACATTTTTCATCAAAAACAGGTAGGTTAATCATCTGCCACTCAGAGTTAACGTGTCTGCGTTGTTCAATTCAGCTTGTCTGTTTCACTTAAAGCAGCTCTAATGGATGCATACACAAATCTAAGACCTTAAAGGTGCACAGACATGGGAAATGCCAAATGGTTACACAGCCCTGAGGGAAATGATTTTTCAGCTTTTGCTTTTAATGCTGTTCCTGTTTTTAGGGAATAGGAATTCCTTGATTTCGATCTGGATTAGCATTTATGGAATAGTTTGGTGCAACAGCTTTTACCTGAGTAAACTAAAGTATTGACGTTAACTACTTACTATGTTTATATAGGATCTTTGACCCAAACTATGTTTTACTGAAGACACTTGCATGGCGAATGTTGTTTGCAACATCCAGTCATTTTTCCCACGCACATGTGATCTAAATCATTGCAACCCCTCTATCCGTCACGCAACTGCCTTCAGTAAATCATAGAAAAGTCCTCTGAAACTGAAGCATTTGCTGCCTAGGATCCTTGAGCTTAGGAATTATCAGAGTTTCCCTTCATGTTTGGTTCCTTCTCTGGGCTCCTTGATCCATGTACAAACAACATCAAACCATCACACAACACCCTTGTCTTTGACCCTGTGGCCACACTTTTTCTCTCCAACCCTCACATCACCATCATTTCCAGCATCGATGCCAAGCGTTTGCCCTATCAATCATATTTTCCCATCCATCCTCTCCTTCCAGCTATGCACTGTTCCATCAGTCACTGCTCAACACACACACAGCCCACCCCCACACCTCCACCCCGTCATTGTGACGGTTAATTCCATCAGTCACACGCCCCTCACACTCCCACACTGAGCCCGGCCACTTCCATCAGAGTGTTAATCCATTTAAGACACACACAGAGGGAGAAAGGGAACTGCGTCCTACGTGGTTGCTGCCACTGTGAAGTGAGACCACAGAGGGGGGAGAAAAAAAGAGAAGCTTTGTCAGAACAGACATTAATGTCAGGCCACGACAGAGGAACAAATCAACAACTATTATGTTATTGCTCCATAAACAGATGTATCGCAGGCAGTAAGCAGACATTTAATGGATTTGAAAGCAGTGGCTACTGTAGAGGTTACATGTTGAATTCCAGTGGGATATTCAGATGCTCTAAGAAAAGTTCAGCTTCTTCAACTGTGCACCTTCAGAACACACTACACTAAGAGAAAATCTATGCCATTGAAGCAATATGGGCAAGAAAATATTTTCTCAAAGAAATGTATTTCAGACTTGCAATAGCTTTGAGGCAAGAAAGGTTGTGAACTCTTTTAGTTCTTTCAGACCCCCAAAACTAGTGTCACTGCTGTGGACCAATCTATGGCGCCACGGCAACTAGTATGTAGACTACCTACCCTAGCCATTTCTTACTTAAGATCGGCCAAATTTAGCAAACATTACATTGATTTCTTCACATCCTCTGAAAATCCCCCAACTAGTCTGACAAATGGTCCAACGTTCATTCAAGAATTAGCAACACCCTGTTCAGTGACCCTAAGAGGAATTGCTTTGTATATTTCAATGTACAATATCAACTTTATTATGTTACTTTTAGTGTCTTATAACCTTATTTTCTTGCAGTCTCCACTGCTGTAAAATTCAAAGATGTCTGACCTTCTTTTCTATTCTGCTCAGATGTGCTGAATTCAGAGTCTAATACAAAGCACCCAACACCTCCTTACTTAAAACCTATGGTGTCTGAAAATTGATCTGCAGAAAACTGATATTGATAACTGTTAAAATAACCTGAAGGAATAGTCTGCCTCAGTCGGGGTCTGCAACAACAGGTGACAAGGGGTTTATGAATGGTAAACAGCTTGAACTGCATGATGACAATAACAATGTTGAGGGGGAGGAGAAAAAGGAGGAGGAGGTTGATATGGGGACAGGCTGAGTGGAGCGGTTTATTTCAACATGGTTGTAATTCCCTGCCTTTTCTGTGTGAAATATTCACCCGAAATATTCACCCGTATCAGACAATGTTGTTGTCTCCAGGGTTTGGTGTAGAGGACGGAAATTCTTGTCAACCTCTGTGGTCACCAAGTCACAAGAGAGGGGGGGGGTAACATAACAGCAGGACAAACAGGACAGAGAATTTGATGGAAAGGAATATGGAAGCCAGCAAGTGGTGAAAAGGGGAGAAAATACATGTGAATGTCATTTGTCATCATATTGTACTGGCCTGTCAACATCTCTGATGTAGTGAAGTCATTTCAGTTTAATTCCACTTCAATCTGATCAGCAGCTGTTCTTCTCTCTTTACTTCATTACAGGCCTTCCATCATTACAATGCTCTAATTTTCTTCTCTGCATGAGAGCGGGCTCTCTTTTTGTAACTGATTTCACAAATGTCCCTGGAAGGTACATATATACAAAGATAATAGGCCCCATTTAATGAGCCGTGTACCTTCAAACGTTTTTTTTAAATATTCTCTTTTATATATTGACTGTTTGCCTTCCTCCCCCTGCCTTTCAGCTTTTCATCTCGCCGTTCCTCTCTTGTGATTTCCTGACAGCATCCATCTCATTTTATTTTGCTCTCTGTCTCTCACAGTCAGAGTCTGCCAGCCGAACTCAGCAGCTGCCGTAAGTTTTGCACATCATTTTGAAAATTAGCCTGTCCATTTTTTTTTCACGCCAGTCTATTTCAGGTTTTTAATCATCTCATTTGCAAAATACCCCACATTCCTGCATCACCCTTAAATCTACCACGATTCTTTTTCCTTACGCCTCTATATTCCCCTCTTCTACCCTAATTCCTTGACATACTTTGCTGACAGGGAGACCAAGAAGGAGGGAGTCACTTCAAAAAACTTGAGATTGCTGTTTCATTGGAGGTTTTCTCTGTTTGTGGCACTAAATAGTCATAGATATTGGGTAGGAATGTCAGAAAGAAATTTATACTGCTGATGTACATTGATACATTGTTATGCTAGGTTTAGGAAACACAAATAACTGTAAAGAACTGTAGATCCTCTTTTCCAATTTTAGCACCATAAGTTCAGCATATCACAACATTGTGTACTTTTCCACCAATTTATTTGTTTGAAGAAGTTGCTCCATTATGAAGATGCTTGTAATATTGCAGATTCTTGCCGATGTGCACCGCTAATGAATGCTGCAATCAGATTTATCTGATCTGAATGTGTTCCCTGTCTGTATGCTTTTGTGCTAAAGAGTGTGTTGCATTTCATAACTCCAGTCTCGGTCTCAAATGTCTGGCCTAAGGGGCTGGTGATCAGTAGCACTTCTATCCTCCTTCTGTTGCCTGCCTCAAGGGGGCCACACAAACAACTCATGTAACCTCAACATCATGTAAGAATAACACCACCACCACTCTATGCCATGCAGACACCGACACGGAATGTGTATGCAAATTCTTGCACAACTTTGCTCTCGAGATCCTCAGAGCTCTCATCTGTCTCAGTCATCCTTCCTCTTTGTTAGTCTGCACTACTACCAGTTAGACTCTGCTTTCTCTTCTAGTGACATGTTACTACAAACACTAAATTGTGATTCAAGCTTCTGAAGAAAAATGAACAACAGAAAATGCAAATTAAAATCAGTGAATTACAGTGAGGCAGAAAAACCTCTGACCCTAAGTCATTTTAATCCTCTCACAGACATTGCAAACTGGAGAGATCACACACACACACACACACACACACACACACACATACACAAACACTGAGGCAGGGCATTGTTCAACTGTTGTGCCTCATTGTTTCTCATCCTTTAAACGCTCCATCAACTCCATCTCTATTTTTCTTCCCTTATCTGCCTCAGTCTTGCGGGGAGGCCCCTGTAAACAAGCTTTATTTGCTATGCACAGTGATGTGACTGGCCATCAGCCAGACAATCTTGTTCTTTAAAAAGTCCAGGAAAGGAAGTGGACGTGATGGTGTCTTTAGTATAAGCCATTGCAAAGCACACAGTATAATTTTGCTGTTAAATTAAATCCTTGGGCAAATTTGCATAAATTAGATTTTCATTGAACTGTTATATAGGGTTATAATTTAGAGGCTACATCAATCCAAAGTTAACTCAGGACCGCAGTGTGGGCGGATATCAGGTTTGGGAAGTTTATGGAGTAATGGTTTCTCATTCTTCCTTCAAACCATCCGTGTTCCCTGGCAAAGATATGCGTATTCATGTATTCATTTGATTTTCCACACCACACTGTTCAAAATTAACATTGCTCTGTGTCTGTTCAATTCAGTTAAACATTTTCCAGGGAAGACATTCATGATGCTTCAGCCTGTTATCAGCTCATCACTCTTCAACCGAAAGCAGGTATTATGTGATAAATGACAGCTGCACCTAAGTCTGTAAGTAATAAAAAAAAACTTGAATTTAATAAATTACAATTTATTATTGTAGATCTGGTCAGTTAAGGGTCAACTTTAAGCAAATTCAAGCAAATTTTCTAATTTTAAGCTAAATATTCCCAAATAAATTGTCTTTATATATCCAAAGCTGTTGGTCTACCACAACCTCAATACGTTTCAGTCATATGACGTGACTTACATGTGAGCTGTGAGACAGAAAACTTCAGAGTCTCCAGTGTTTTGGAGAGAAATGGGGAAAATGGTGAAGAAGAAAGAAAGATACAGCTGCCAAGTGTTGCAATCTCATCTGTTTCTCTTTTTTTAACACCCATAGCTACACTGACAGGTTGGAGACTTAACCCATTTCCCAGTTATCTGGCTCTGTTCTCTTGCCAGCTTTCAAAGCTTTAGGCCCTTGTTCTCTGCAATCACAACTACAATGCCCAATTTCTCAACGCAGAATGAGATCAAGAGAGATATAAAAAAAAGACTGCTTCAAACCATTTTCCTTCCGCTCCCAACACTATCACAACAGCAAGAACATCCCCACCTATATTTTGATGATGTGTATTTTGGCCAACCAAAGACAAATAGAAGAAAGTGCCAAACACAACCCTGCTGTTGAAGAAGCAAACATACTTGTTTGTCACTTTTTCTACACTTCATTGTTTAGTCTTCAAGTTAATATGAATTCAAATTATTACAAATTGATTCAACATTAATTTACCATGAATTAATTCCTCCCTGTTTTTTATAGTCACACAGCTTATGGGGATGTTCATGTTAAGTTTTCTTCTAGGCAACCACAGTTTTGTGAAACCAAATTAAGTTGTGAAAACCTTTTTGCCAATATTGTTCTAAATCATATGTCAACATGACCTTAGGCTGAATTAATACATAGCTGAGCTGTAGTTTAGCATATTTTTCTTGACCTCAGGATCATTTTCTAACTCGCAATCAGATTGAATTCTGGAGAGAGGGATAGGTGTGGGCTCTGATGTACAGCCTAAACATGAACACTTGTTTTTCTGTGAGTAATCCCTCAAATGCTTAAAAGACACTTAAAAGGTGAAAAGGGAGGAAAATGCTGATAGGCAACGTAAATAGGTCGTTGCTTTAGACACCACAATTTGTCATTCTGAACAGCAGCCTCTGGATGCTCCACTTAATAAATATTCATGACAAGTGAAAGGGGTTGCACACTCTCCTCCACCCACCATTTGAAGGCACCCTGGTAAATCTCCATGCGAGAAATGACTGTGTCAGGTCTTATTTCTGAGCTTCAGCTCAGCGACCCTATCCACCCACTGTCCACACACTGTCCATCAACCATATGCCTACAGTTACTCTTCCTCCATTCAGTAACTTTTTCTTCTACTTCTCTTCCCAGCCCCTTCTTATATCCCACTTCTATCTTCTCTTGCACCACATCCACTACTGTTCTACCACCATTACCTGCAGTCTGAAGTTACCCACTTTCTCCTCCACTCTTCTCTGCGTGCCTCCTTTTCACTCTACATCTTTAACCACATGGAATCTCAGGGTAGTGCTAGACAGACAACAATTTTAAGGAGATGACTTTAACCCAGCTACATGGCACTGGTTGCTACTCCCTCAAAATGTTTAGGAAAAATATTTTTAGTTGTTAGCTTAGATTAATGTTTTGAACACCATTTTTTTTTATTAATTATAAAACTATATACTAAAAAGGAAAAATACACTTCAATAAAGGTTGAGTATTGATCCAACATCTCTCTGAATTATTTCACACTCACAAACATTACACAGCAAATAATATCAATACATTAAAAAATATCAATACCTATAATAGCCATGTTTAAAATCATTTTACATTCCCAAATATAAGCAAGTTAAATGTTACCATTCAACACACATTTAGCTTTGATTAACAAATATTGTAGCAGGTAAATAGCAAACTAAAAAAACAAGGAGTTAAATTGATACACGAGGACAAATCTTGTTGTAATATTATGTTGTGGTTGAGTTGAGTTATATCACTTTAATTGGCTGTAATTGTTTGTTTGTTTGTTTGTTTTTCTACCCCGACATCACTACTGGTAAAATTCTTTTAATTGGTTAATTTCTGTATTTATTGTTTGTTCTGTTATTCCTGCTTATTTTTAGAACACAGCTTGGGAATGTATGCAAATAATCAACAAGGGCAACACAGTGAAAAAGGCACTTACTTGCTAAAATTATAAAAATGCAACACAGACCCTGATATGTACCGACCAGGAGAGGATTCCTCTGATTAAACAAAACAAATTAAACAAAAAATTCTACACCATACACTACCTCTACCTCATCTGGGGCAAAATCTTCAAACATCCATCCACCCACACACACACACACACCTCATCACCTCTGGGCGATGTCACACTCACTAGCTTGGTGGAGAATATACAGTGGCAACATCTTCTAGACACCTACTTCAAAAATAAAGTGCCTTTGTCTCTTCATGGGAGCAGCAGAGAAGATGGATTGTATCAGCGTGCTTTTAATGCCCAGAGTTACGAAGGGGAAGCATCGGGTGGAGTCAATTGCTTGACATGTGCATTAGCTCTGCAAAGTGGTTTGGTCTGAGAGTGTTAGCAATAAAATAGGCTATAATGGTGGTGAAAAATGCTGCTCTATTATCCTATTTTACTATCAGTTATATAGTATGCTGTTATGCACCAGAGTCCTTTTGTTTAATCACCAGATATATTATCTGAGCCTCTAGATGTCTGCGCCGTCTAACCAGTTCAGATTCAACGCCCTATACTGTACATGCACGCACAAGTCAAGTCACAAGTCACAGGGCTCACTTCGTTGATGGCTTCTAACTACTTTCATAGACATGGTTGTCTCTAGTGTATAGTCTCTGTGAGGTGACTTTTGGTGAAAATGTTGTAGTGTTAGTTCCTGACCGAGGCTTCATCTTATTCTTGTCCAGTTAAGAACAAAAGGTGCATGTTAATTTAAATTAGCCTGAAATGTCTGCTAATTAATAAAAAACAAGATAATTGAGGAATTTACCCTTTTTTGTAAATAAAGGCTCTTCTAACACTATGTGGCTTTGTTCAATTGGGCTACTCTGTATGTCATACACATGGGTGGTTGAACAGAATATGGTAATAAGATGCATCGCCCAACACCATAGCCAGACTAGAGGATAGTTATATCTTGAGTTCAATTAAACAATTTGATCATATAAAAAACTGTCAGCAAAGTAAACACACATTGCTGTAATAGGCGTAGCATTGGGTATCAAAGATGCTTGAGAAGAAGAAGAAAGAAAAAAATAATAGAAAGAGATAAAAAATTGTATCTGAGGTCGCTGGAAATTTGTGATGTGCCAATTGGGTGGCGAGAAGTTGTGAACAACTGAGATGGGAAATAATCTGTAATGTCTTTATTGAAAATCAAAACTTTCCTGTTATGTTACGTCTTCTGTAGCACAGTAACCTAAGCTTTTTCTATCTTTACCTCTGTCCCACCGTCATCAGTATGTGACCGACTTTTGACAGCCTGTAATTCTAAAGGTTGCATGTCCCAGTGCAGCTGCAGTGCATGACTCCTGGTGGGATGTAAAGGCACAAAAAGGCCCCTCTTCAGCAGGTCAGCCACAGGGGGCCCTGTAATGGTGAGTGCACTGATAACCGGCTGCCTGGCTTGACTCTTCCGTGGTGAGGAAAACCAAGCCTTCAGAATGGGGGTCACCACAGCGGAAAATTGTGTCCAGTAAAGCGTGCAAGGTGGGGACAGAATGCGACAGTGACGACATGCAATCCTAATGGAAATCAAATCGCGCTCCTCAGAGGGTTTGTGTGGGTGAAAAAAGGTCTGAAACTGACAAGGGAGCTGAAGTTCTGGAATGACATAATACATGGAAAAAAGTCTACAAAACAACTTTGTAGACTTTATGGCATGTGGAATAAATAATTCTTCACCAGATGCTTGTGACTAACATAAACTATTTTAAATTATTTGAATCACTTACCACAAGGGTGTAAGTTGGTGGAAATAGTGCCTATGTAGAAAGTGTTCTCAGCCTACTCACTAGGTCACGACAAAGAGCCACACTCAGGCATGGTCACGGTCAAACTTCCATTCTCAGAGATCAAGGAATCAAGAACAAATATGAAATTCATAGCAGCCAGCTCCTTTCATACTTCAAATGAATGAAACAGTAACATTGGATTGCAGCACATGGTATGCAAATATTGTAGGAAAGATAACAGCGAGGTAAGGGAGACATATGGAGTACTATGAGTTTGTTCTTTAACAACAGGGAAAGAGCATATGAGCAACAACATCAAAATAACACAACTGTTAAGATAAGAGTTCTTTCATTTTAGAATAAACAGAGAGTTTCCTTTCTGCCTGTGCACCGCACTAAAGGAGCCTTCATAAAGAAAGCCTTAGTCCAGGGCTGTTGAACAAAAGTATGACTTAGGTATGTCTAATAGGAACATTGAGTAAAAAAAAAGGTTGCTGCGCTTTCAGTGTTGTTAAAAAGAAAAAATCTTAATCAGGATTATCAACTACTCTGCCGCCATCCCTCCACCTCACTTTTTTAAAACTTACATGTGTTTTTCCTTCTTCAGCACTTGATTAACTTGTACGCTAAATAAAATGATTATTAAACCTACCTCTGAAAAGTTATACAAAATTGAGTCTAGAAGAATCCAGCAAAGGTGTTGTCCTCTTCATGACTGTCAATAGTTGACACTGGCATTTCCCAACATAGTGACAGAAAGACGAAGCACTGTGATTATATATCTGCTGTTCAATGCACTTTTTGCATAAGCACCAGCACAATTGAAGCAGTCAACAATACCAAGGCTGGATACACAAAGACACAGTTAAAGGTTAGATATTTTAACGTCGTTTGACAATATTGTGTAAAGAGATATAGGTATTTGGAACATTGTTGCCATATACAGTTGGCAGGTGGTGGAGTACACATGAAAATCTCTTTTGTCTATTCAGTTGTGCAGACTTGTTGAGGTGGGCAAAATTAGATGTGAAATATATTTTTTTTTTCAATCCTGTGTGTAAGGACTATGTAGTTGTGGATGAGAATGGAGATGCAGAGGATGTGGTATACCTAGGAATGATGAATAAAAAGAAAAACTGCAGCATGTGTGTGTACAGAAATCAGCAAAGCACAAAAAAAGTTGAGTTCTCCAATTTTTTTAAATAAAAGTTATGAAGACCTTCTCAGCTATCAGCTTCTGCAACAGCTGAGGATGTTTTGATTACTTCAAAGGTACTCTGAGTGTAGAGTATAGTGAACAAAATCCCTGTTGATGCCAGGAGTTGAAAAATGGAAGAACCGATACCTCGCTTAAAGATGAGTGTGAAACATCAGAGAATCAGTTTAACTCTAACTTTAAACACCCTGCCACACTGAGTAAGGTGCTGTTTAAGATTGTTTACAGCTTCTTGGCTTGTCACTTGAACCCACACCAAAGATTTTAAGACTTTAAGCAGTGCTCTGCTTAAAGCGGAAAAATAACTTCCTTTCCAAGCTCTCCTGCAGGGGTTGCTAAAAATGTATCCTTAACAGTAGAGATGTTTCCCTATGAACAATTCAACTAGTAATTCCAAAGATGCCGAGTTTTCAGTGTTCAGTATCCATACATTTTTACAGTATATCCATTTTTTTCAATTAACTATGAATCACATCTAGCAGTACATCCAGCACTCAGTATTTTCTCAAATTGTCTTTATATTTTGTTGGCCAAACCTTCAAACTCACTAGTGTCAGGTGTTTTCTGGTAGATATTCCAAAATAAAAAGATGTTTTGATTTTGGATGAAAAGCAAAATATATTTAACCTACTTGAGGCGAGTCCAGTTGATCTTTGTAATAAGTTTAAGATTATAGTTATGAAGATCCTTGATTTTTTGGGACATTTTGACGCCCACTGATGAAATAATTGGGAATTTATGTTCATGGTCAACTTTGGAGTTTTTGAACAGACTTAAAGTCAATTAGGAGTACTAATTACAATAAGGTTTAAATAAATTTAGAACTGTTGGGGTTAGCATAGGAAGGTAAGACATTTTGAACTTTGTCCATGGATATGCTCTACCTACAAATAATGATAGCCGGCAGTCACGCATTATAGAAGAATTTGAGTTCTAAGTCACAGGCCTAAAAGATTTATAGACTTCATTAAATTCTAAGGCCACCATCCTTAGGAGTGGAGACAAAGGAGGAAAACATAAGTGTTCTTAAATTTCTGCCTAATTAGAGCCACATTGGACCAGAACTCGGAGGTGTGTGTCCACCTCTTGGTATTTATTGCAGTCCAGTTCCCTCCCTTGTGTTCAATTTACTTTGATAAAGACCCAGTAAATATGAATCGAGGGAAATGGTAAATATGCAGACAAGTGTCTCTGATTCACACAGTAGCCTTTTCAGTATAACTTTTCACCCCTTTCTTCCCCTTACCCCAATTTAGCCACTTAGAGGCTAGGGATGCAGTGCAATAACAAGATCCATCTCTCTACTCAAAAGTCACCAGGGAGAAACTCACCTACCGATACAGTCATAAAAATAGATCATGTTCAGGCAGCGACAAATCTCCATCAGCCACTTTTGATCCTGCTCCAACAATTAACAAAAGAGCGGGTGATGAAAAGCCGCCTATTCAGTGATCTCTGCTAAGTGGCCCCTTTGATTAATGATGGATTAGCATCTCATCTGTGACATCCCTAGAATAAAAGTGAATAACATTAACACAACGCAGATACTCGCTGGATAATACCATAACCAATAAACTATCACCAGTTAGAGTACTTTTCTGAGGAAAGCAACAGGACCACACTGTACCATCTCCCTGTGCTGATGGCAGCTTCACACACTTTGACAATTAATCACATACTCACCAGACATAGAGTGGAGTTTGCTAGTGCTTGTGTTTGTGCATGCAAGGCAGAAAAACAAGGAAAAAATGTCTGTGAGTGTGAAGAAAGACAGAATGAGTGAAAAGCTCATGAATATCTGAAATGCATTAAAGCAAGTGTTTGTTGATGCAGATGTTGGTGAGGAGAAGGCAGAGAGATGGAAGAAGAGAAAATGTGGTCGTGAACTATGTTTCCCTTTCTGGATGGCGCGACACACGCACACACACAGGCACACACACAGACATAGACATGTTCAAGGAAGAGATGAACAAACTGAGACAAAGTGCAATCAGCTGGAGAGACGGCGTCCTATTGTACCGCAGTGTCCTTCACACTGCCACTGAGGCCATTTGTGCATTGTGGGCATGTTCACAGATGTCTCTTCTGTGCATTCTTAGACCATCAAAAGTTGCCACAACTCACAAATAACCCATTAATCCTATCTCTAAAGACTTAGAGTTGTCTCTGTGTCTGGATCTTTTTTCCTCTTCTCATAACTTAACACATTCCATGAATGTCACTACGCAAGTGTCCGTTACAGTTTCTGCATAATTGGGTCACTTACATCAACTGCAGGAAGAATCTAATGGAGCGCTTAAGGGACATATTTACTTTAATTACCACTCTCACTATTTCTAACCTACTCTTATACACTTCATTCCCCACAGAGACCAGCAGGGGCATCATAAAGGAAGAGGCGGTTGAAGGAAAGCATTTTCCAATGAAAGGTCAAACCATTTTTTGACAGCGTTTGACATTCTAGTCCAAAATTGTGGGCATAACAGGGCTTTCTCGCTTAACTCCAGTGAGCTCTGGATTAAATATAATTTGAAACAGTGCATAAACATATGTGGTTTTATATATGGAAAATGTGCAGTAAAACTTTTACCAATTGCATCTCTCTCTCTCCCAGTTTGAGGGACTCCAGCACAGCCTTCAAACATTGGATCATGCTACCATGTCTATAATTATATAAGAGAACAATGCCTTCCATTAAGTTCAAGTGGGAGAGTTGATATCTCAAACAGATCATGCTCTTTTGAATAATGAATGGCAATGACATGTCAAGAGATGATTGTGTCCATTTCTTTTTGATAATCAACTAGCAGCCAGTCAGACCCAGTGATTACAAGTAACAAATGGGGGCAGGGTTGTTCAAAAAAATTGATAAATGGAAAGGTATAACTATCTGTTTCAAATAGTACCAGCTGTGCGAGTATTACCTCGAAGGTCAGTTTTGAGTGTGAGTAAGTGCACACCATGGCAACTCGTGCTTCTCATGTTTCTTAAACATTTTTTCAGGCAACTCTGACCCTCTTCCTCCCTCTAATTGTCTGTCTCTGACTCTGCAGGGATTTTTCAACAGAAGCTGCAGCAGCCTACTGGCCAATGCATCTATGAGCATGACAGCAATTCGTATGGCAGATGCACCGAGGTGACAGGCCAGGATTTAAAGTGTCAGTTTAAAAAGAAGTTCCACAGAGTAAGCCTAGAAGGGCAAGAGTGGGGCAATAGCAGTAATTGGGAGAAAATGGTAAATTGAAGTTGGCAAAGTTAATTTAAAATTTATAATATGGTAAATGGACTAGTTTTAAATGTTTGGAGGGATGTGAAGCAAAAGCATGTAAAGTTCAAGAAAAGAAATAATACAGTACATGAAAGACAAAGGAAAGGAAGGCAGCGAGCAGGGAAGGAAAGTAATAAATAAAGGAGACAGAAATGCCTGCACCTGCAGCACACAGCTGTTCTGAAGTTTCCTCACCCGCAGGAAATGCGTTGCAATGCATTTGAAAAACAGGGGTTTTATTGACAAGGAAGGAGCTGCTGCTGGTGTGTCTGCCAATATGTGAGTGAACAGATGATAGGAGGGAAGAGCGAGGAGGGGGGTAGATAGGTGTGTTATGGCTGCTTCACGTGAAAGAAATCTTGGCAGCAGGCCTGAAAGTCTATAAATAAATATCCATCATCCATGCCACAGATTTGTAATAACATTTCTACCACATCCTGATTTTTATCTCTCTTTTCTTGTCAAACAACACGTCTTAATTGGGTTTGATTTATCTTCAAGCATTAATTTACATCAAATGATTTACAGCTCTCACCTCTGGAAGAAAAGCTGGGAGATAGAGCTTCTCTTCCTGTTGCTGGTAGATGAGGTTGTAAATCAAACAGCTTAAACTACAGGCCAGAGAACGGTCACCATACATCTGACCTGATGCAGGACGACTGTTTTTTGAGTGAATGACCTCTCATAAAAAAGAAATATTAGTGTGCAGGCACAGCTATAACATAAACTATTTTGGAGACATTTTAACTTCAACTTTATTTGTTTAAAGTGCCAAATCACAACAACCACTATCGAAAGACATTTTACAACAATTATGCAAGATAAACAAGATACAGTAAAGAAACGGGATAACCCCAGTGAAGGGAATCCTTCACTGTATATCACTTAGGAGAAAAAACTAATTTATTCATCTATACAGGCTATTCGTACAACGGCTCCTTAAAGTTCTTACAGAAACAACACAGGCGAAGTTTTTTAATTTTACCAACTGGCCTCAGGTGTGCATCCAAAGAAAGGATGCAGTGCATGAGTTGAAGTGTGATTATATATATATATATATATACGGTGCATGTATTGACAATAATGCAAAACAAAAAAATAATATACTACAAACAGCTAACAGTCTGAGGTTTGAAAAAAAAGAGCATGAAGAATAGCATGTTAATCGTTAACTTTTCCATTTCAAAGTAGAATATCAATGTAAAAGGAGTGTAGATATTTTTATATACATAGTTTGGGGTGGAGTGTGTGTGTGTGAGTGTATAAAAGAGGAAGAAAACAAGTTGCAGTCACTGAAAAGTGAAGTTAAAGGATTTCTTTTTTGGACATTATCTTCCTTCAGCAACAGCAAAGATCAGAAAATCAAAATCAACCAATGGCTTATCCAGTTAACATCTGAGTAACACAAAGGCAGAAAAATGAGCATTGGGAGCTGAGTTGTAGACCTGTAATGACTGCTTGTCCCTAAAGACATCCTGAGGATATGGGGTGAGAGAAGGAGAGAAAGAAAGAGAGCGAGAGAGAGAGAGAGTAAGGTAGGGAAGGGGAATATGGGAGGCAGCACAACAGCAGAGTCCTTCCCAGATGAGCTGTTTGCCGACAACGCTCCAGAGCTCCCCCCATTGTTGCTGATGTGTTTGAAAATAGCCCCACTTAGTTTATTTTAAAATAAGCCTCTGTCTAAATCTGTGCTTTGAGCCCACATAAGTGTCACTGCCATTAAAGGAACTAACCAACAATTAGTCACCGCTTAATTTGCACTGATTTAAATAAAATATTTAATTTAATTCAACCTGGGTCAGGGAGAGAAAAAAAGAGAGAGACGGAGGGAATCCAAGGTCCTGGCTGCTAGGTTAAGATGTCCTCACAGCTGCACTAAGTCTCACAGAGAAGATGGCCGGTTGGGAATTGTCCCCGAAGTAGTAAAGTCAATGTTATTTAAGCAAATGGAGTGGACAGGGAAGCTGTAAACGGAGCATCGTTGTCCTTCTCTATTTAAATAATCATTTAAAGACCTGACTGGCAGAGAGTGTTCTTCCAAGTTCCTTCCCTGCCTCTCTTCTCCTCTCCTCTCCTCTCCTCTCCTGCCTCTCCTCTTCCAAAGCTCCTCTTATTAAAGTCGGATCAAACAGGCGGGTGTTTGTCGCCGCTGTGGGAATTACAGCTTTATTAAATATCCCGCGAGGGTCCACGTCCACTGAGAGCGACAGACTGGGTGAAATACCCAGAGAGACGACACAAATAACAAGTTAGTCCACTGTCCTTCTTTCCTTCAACAGCATCACCGCTATTCTCTCCCAGCACCATCTCTCTTTCTCCCCCCTGCGATGCGTGCGCACAGAAACAAGCCAAAAGAAACGCACAAGTCGGAGTCTGAGCGGAATATAGATGCGTTCGGCGACAAGAGCTCAGAGCTGTGTGATCTGCACCCATCCAGCCAAAATCCTACCGCGAACTCTCTTTTTCTCGCACCCCTCTCACCCCTCTCTCTCTCTCATCACGTCCTCATCTCTCTAAAGCTGTCTTTTCCAGGTTGCCTCGTCGGTCGTATACAGTCAGAACCAACAACAAAATGTGAAAGACTCTCCTAAAAGTGCTCACCGCGGAATACCAGACCAAGTGCGCCCCCATTCCATATCCGACCCTCAAAAATACACTCCTTGCCACGGATGACAGAGCCCGTGAATGGGCGCAGGTCTGACCAACACATCCGAAAAGGACAAACTTGCGGCGTCGGATACGCGCTAGGACGCAGAGCAGGGGATGTGGAAAACTTGGCAATCCAGAAAGTATGAAGGGAGACAGTGATCACTTTCACTCTCGGTGGATTCGCACACACACACAGACCTCACTCCATCTGACAAACACACACACACACACACACACACATATCCCTGTCTCGTACCTGGCGGGTGAGGAAAGCCAGGAGGAAGCAGAGTCCAATCTCCATGGTCGGGATTTTGATTTCTCTCTGAGTGAAACGGCAGCACGGATTCAAGACAGGATGATAGAGGCTGGGTCAGCTCTGCACATAATTCCACTGTCCAAGCGCCGGAGAGAGATGGAGTGTGTGTGGATGTGTGTGTGCGTGAAGGAGGGAACGAGCGGAACGCCTTTCACCGTAAGCCGCAAACCTCCACCGAACACAACTGCAGTGTGATCAGCAGAGCAGTGGGTAGTGAGAGAACGAGACCACGACCAATGGATTTATGAGCAGGACGGAGGAGGGAGGTGGGGGAGAGAGAGAGGGGGAGAGAGAGAGAGGTAGAGAGAGGTGATGCTGATGGAATGTGGATGGGGTTCACGTCAGGTGCAGGGTCAGAAACATCCCAGGCTTTTAATTCAGTCCGTCAACGTGATGAATATACACATATAAATGGCATTTCTATTTAAATGTCCCATCCAATCACATTTTCACACTTCACTGACAGGTTTATCATTAAAAATAGATGAAACTCATCAACAGTTTCAGGGAAACAGTAACAGTTGTTCTTCTCCGTGAGACGTTTTAACAGCTATGGTCACTGTGCACAATTATGAAGAATTCCCAACTCAAATCCTCATAAAAAGCAACAAATAATAATAAAAAGCAACAATGTTGACCAAGTTGCTGTCACCATAGTGTCGTGATTGTGTATGTTTGAACGTAGAAAACTTTCCATTTTTCCATCTTACGTAGTCGGATGAATAACAGAAGCACCAGGTAGGAAAGATGGTTTGAGAGAGGTTTAAAAGAAGCCAATTTTGTCATCCTGGAGAAAAACTGTCTCTCAACAGTGGTGGATGTCTGAGACACAACTTTTCACCCACCTACAAAGCCCTTTGAGGAACAACACCCTAAAGATTCCACCCTCAACAACCGCTTTCACACATCAAGGAGGTGTGTGACCAAAACCACTCAGACAATCACTGTAACGACCCATCAACATCCATCAAACCACTGGTATGACACTTCACAGGTAACACCAGGTCCACCCAACAGGAGGGACCCTGGAAAACCCCTTTCTCCTCACTCACAGGATAAAAGCCCTGTTAGAACTGAAGAATGTCCAGCTGTCTAACTTAACCATTTAACCTTGACCATGACCTGGATGACTGAGATCTTTCGGCCACTATTGAGGCACCAGCATCGTTCTACCACCAACATACAAACTGACATAATCCATTTACTCACTAAAAAGTTATTAATAAATGAACTTACCACTGAAGACTGTTGACGAGTCCAGGTCCAGCGCCGCCACAGTGACTGTACAATATCTTTGTCCAACAGTATTCCAGCCGCTGAGGGTTAGCGCTCCCGGCTAACAGCTACCAGCTAACCCGCCATGGAAGTTATCCTCAAAATCCCTTTTCCTTGGCGTACGGACTTCTAGCGACCTCGGGGACGGCCTCCGTCCGGTTCAAAGTTTAATATCTAAATAAAGTATATTCAATTAAATTCGCCAAATCTGCGCCCTCGGGCCAGCGACAACGTCGACAAGTACGCGGTTTCCCTTGAAGTTGACCTGACCAATCACAGAAGGGAAGGTGCTCAAGCCTCGCCCGATTGGTCGATCTTCATTGTTGGCGGGCTGTTATCACCATGGGAGATAATTAGACTCCTGAACAGACAGGAGAACAGTGCAATGTGTTGAGAGCTCTTTTACAACTTCACTCTCTGAGGGGCGCTGTTTTACGGGCGAAAGAGACAACGTAGGAAAGATAACGGTATGTAAATAAACTCAATGACGAACATATTCTACTGAATAAACTAAAGCCCAAACAACCATTAATTGACCGAAATCAATGTAATAAATATCAATTATCAACATAAATATACTTTGATAAAATTCACTGAAGTCAATGTCTTTGACTAACTTAAAGCCAATGTGGAAACAATGTTGTTAAGGCAAAGGTTATAAAACAAGACCGAGGTCAGTCAGTTGGACATCAATCGGCCCCATGTTGACAGGCCAATTATAAATGGGTGATAACTTGAAATTACCTTTGCATGGTTGGTTATTTATTACAATTTGTTCTTATGTTTTCACCATCTGAGTTTTAGTATTGTCTTTTACCAGTTACCAGATAAAAATAGATGCAGTGATTTTTGGGTTTTTTTTGTCGCGAAACAACCTAGTATATTCTGGTGTTACTTCTATGAATGTTTTTCTCATGGAGACAAACACAGTGCTCTTTGCACATCGTCCTTCAGCCTAACCATAAGTAACTACAGTTATACCCTTGACCTCAGCTTTTCCCAAAACAAAATCAATTGTGCAAACTCATAATTTTTAAAATGGAGGAAGGCTGATTTGAATTCAACTCCATGGTGGAGCCATGGCCTGATAGTAGTGCATCATCGTGCAGATTGCTTTTAGTCCGTTTATAGACTCATTAAATTTAACAGAGCCTATCAAGCCTATATGTAGCCTTAAGTACTGTGAGAAGACCCCATGTCGTAGGGTGAAGCTAAGAGACTACCGCCTGCGTAAACAAGCAGGTTATTTTAGAGGCCAAGATATAATTGCATACATTTCAGGTGGAAATTCCACATAATTCAACATTGGAGTGAAGGGATCTCCGGTGGCAAGTTGTAGACTTGAGTGCAATCCAGCATTACTTCCTGTTGTTCAGCCAACAGCCGGCATTTTGCTCGTTCTTAGCCCAAAGGTCAGGTGTCTACCAGGCAGCACGTTAGTCTTTCTTCAAAGGCGGAGGTGTCAATGAACATATTATAATCACCATGCAAAGTGCCCTTAACCTCCAACACATACTCACGCACACACACACACAGAGCACTCCAGAGTGAAGGAGACAGATGAGTGTTCAGCACAGAAGAAGAGCAAATAAATGTAGAATGGAGAAATGAGCACAAACTGTATGAGCAGTTTTTTTTCTATTGTTTTTTTTTTATTATTATTTTTAAATCCCAATGCTACATGAGTTCCCTCTTCCGCTCCCTCTCTCTCTGGTTTATTACTCACACATAAGCTTGGTACAGGCATACAGTGGGTGTACTGATGCTGTTTTGCAGAGGATATTTTGCAGAATTATTTTCCAGGTTTTTTAGGAGAGCCATGAAAAGGTCAGTAGTTGGTTGGATTGGGGGGGCAGACAGGTGTCAGGAATGGCAGTCATTTCCGGCCCATTTTTCTGAACAGGGCTGAAAAATGGCGAGGCAATTGCTGCGACACCAGAGGAATTACTTTTCCCAGACATTTTTTTTCCTGCCATGTTTATTTATCACTCAAATAAAAGCACGGTGAAAAAGATGTCACTGGTGGACGGCTGGTTTGAGGAACACAACTCCACTTCAGCTTCAGCAATTGGCCGTGTTCAAATATTAGAGCGATTAAAAGACAAAGGACATGTTTAAAGTCCTTCACATCCTATAAATTGCTCAATTTTGCCTTATTGACATAGCCATCAACCTACAATAAGCAATTTATGTGTGTAGAAATGATTGCTGCAGCACAAATGCCACAAATTCCTTCTAAAATAAGGTGTGAGCACACAGTGAGAAAGTGGACAAAAAGAGGTTTGATCCTCGGTGGTTCATGTGTTGACTGAGGTGCTCTTAACACCAAACAAAACAGGCCAAGTCTTGAGCCTGTGCATTAGTCAAAATGTTCAACACAATATTGCAAGTGCAATTCAATGTTAAAGCAGATTCCATTGTTCAACTTTCTTTTTTAGATTAGTGATTTTCAATTCTAAAGACTAATAGTCTTGAAAGAACTTGCCAAATTGGTACTTTGTTGCAACAGTAGGCACTAGACAGAAACATCTGCCGTTATGAGCTTTGACTGAATGAAGTAGTGGTAGATGGTTAGAAAGTTGATCATGCCACTTACAGCGTACTTTGTGTTACATTAAGCTGTGATTTCTGATGAGAACACATATTGGAGCATCTACTAACAAGATTTAACAGAAATTCTCCAGACTACTATACAGTAACACAAATCAAAATCACTTCACAACTCATGTATCTTAATATCTGTGTTGTAATAAATTCTGAGAGAGATGTTTGGGGTTTTTTTAAATTTTGTTAGCCATGGACCGAAGCCATGAGTAAAAGCAGAAGTATTTTTTTCTCTCTCTCTCTTTCTCTTCCTCGGAACAACTTGTTCTGCCAAGAAAGTTTTGCTTTTGGATGCAATTGTCTGCCTGAGTTTCTGTGGGCAGCATAGCTCAAACATTAACGTTGAATTTTAGGTAGGGGTGCATTTTGGCAGAGTTTTGCTACTTCTGAGTTCTGTCCCTGGTTAATATTTAAAATCTGTTCACGCCTCAATTCTAGACTAAAGCAGCAGGAGGAGAGGAGGAAATAAACAAGAAAAATGGTGTCATAATTTTCTCTGAGAAAAACTGCGTTCCCAGGAGAGCGGCTGTGTGAAAGCAAGACTTCAAGGGAGCCATTAACAGTGAAGATTGTGTTGTTGTTGTTCCACAGCAATTACACATTGAAATCACTTTTCACTTCATCACTGCAATGTTGTACACCAAAGTTTGTCTTTTAGCACTAAACCTAGATTTTCCTTTCTTCAACTGTTCTTATTTTGTATCTTGATATGTCTCTGCAAGGCTATGAGAGAATCTCCTCACAAGTCCATAAAATAAGCTATTTAACTTTTAACCTTCCTCGTGTGCATAGAAAGATATCCAAAATGGTGGTCAAACCCTTGAACTATATCACACTATAAGAGAGTGAACATGTTTCTAGTTATTCCTATCGTTAGATTAATTATCCATAAGAATAACATTCTCACACAGGGGAGGTGTGCAAACAGTTAGCTGCATTTATCTGATTCCTACTACAGAGCCCGCTCCTCCACCCACGTTCAGTATTGTCTGTAAATTAGATCATATATATTTTTATTTATTCCTCTTCATAATGTCTTTCAGCCTTGAAGATGAGGTGATGTGTCCAAGCCTGTTTAACCAGGTGAGTGTCAGTCTCAGTTTAACCCTACCACTTTTGGACATCCACTCATTATGCCTCGTTTGTATGTTCTTTGTATGCAAGGCCATGTCCGTCTCTGAACTCTCGTGATCATCATCGCCCAAGGTCACGGAGTTAACAATCACAACACTCCAATCACTTGATTTTTCCCATTCATTTTCAAGCATCCTAATTCAACACCGTGGGCTGCAGGCTGAATGAGAATTGATGATGGTCTTTGTTTTTATGATTTCACTTCTCCAGTCCTTGTCCTGTCACTCAAACAGATGCAAGGACTAAGGTGGAAGGACTGTTGATTCTTGAGCCTCTGGAACCAGCAGAATTACCCACATGGGTTCCACTGTGCATCATCCCAGACCCCAACATGAAAACACTGTCAAATTTGCAAGTATAATTTAATGGTTCCCTAAAGAGCAACTCAACTCACTCTGCTTGTGTATGGCTGTAGAGACTGGATTGTCAGGGGAGTGCACTGAGATGGTTCACTGGGAGGGAGACAGTTTGAGAGGTGAGATTATGAAGTCATTTGTGGAGACGCAGCAGAACTTTACACAAGATTTGGTATTTAATGGGGAGAGAGTGCAGACTTTGAAACTCAGAGTGAAGTGCTCACTGGATTGTGTTGAGAGGAGAAGGTGTTCAGCAGAGTTCTCAGGTTCTGCAGTCAAACAAAGTTATAGGAGCGTGGAGCAGCATTTAAATAATTTACAACAAGTTTACTGTATAAGAGGCTTTTGACCTCTGTTAGGGTCGTTGCACTGCAGTGGAAGGAAAATTGTGATTTTGTTTGTATTGTTTTCTCTAGTCTGTTGTTTTGTTGTTGTGCTTTACTTCCACAGATGGTTTCTCAAGAGAATTGAGAAATTTGTGACAAAGTGTTTTTTGGATTCTTGCTCTTAAGCATTGATTCTATTATTCTCTGTCATGCTCCATGAACTCCTGGGACACAAATGCTTTCACACCTCCACCCAAATTGAAATACTTTTGAGAACCTAGTAACTTTATTTTTTATCTGTAGACACAATTGCAATAGTGGCTGGCTTCTAGTGTCTGGGGGCTTAGTATCGGTCAGACACAACAGGAGCCGTATTTCATTGAAAACCACACCTAGCTGCAGGCGTCGCTAAGAAATGTCCATGTGTGAGTCCAAGTCCACAGAGTGGACATGTGTTGGCGGGAGTGTACAGTTGGTCCAAAATATAATTGATAATAAAGACAATAATGTATATGATATTGGTTGTGCTTATTCTAGAGTTTCTAGACCTTTGCTTTTCATTTTGACGCATAATTTTAGAAAATGCTTAAATTAGGATTTTATGACTTACTTTTAACTGTCAGTTGTCACCTTTGTTGGTCAGGGTGGCGGAACTCCCAGGTGTTCAATCCATGACAGGTCCAAATCCTTTAGTTTCACAGACATTTTTAAAATGGAACCATTCTATTTCCTGAACTCAGCACCTTTTTTCCATTTTCTATGTGCCAGCACAAAAACGACAGAGGCCACAGTGGAGAAGAGGCAGGTTTTCTCAAGTCTGTGAATTCAGCTCCTGTTTCTTTGCAAAATGTGATGAACCATGGATAGAGTGAAACCAGGACGCAGTTGTGCTACGTTTCATCTGGACAAAACATGCGCACTGAAATGCTGGGATGCTAATGTGGTGCATGCCCTTTAGGTGTATACTGCACATTGTAGCATTTTCTGTTTGTTGGCATATTCCCACGTCTGACCATTTATTTGTACAGTACATTGCAGTGAGGACGAGTCAATGATGAAGGGCAAAGTGTGTAGGACAAGGTAGGTCCTCAAAAATCTTCAAACAGTGTCTCCGTCTCAGTCAGAACAATAAAACTGTTTTTTTTTCCATTCTAAACCAGGGATTGTGTCTTTATAAAAAAACACTTTCAATATATTTTGTTTAACAAAACATTAGAAAGCTGCTGCTAAATGATATCAGCGACTGTGATTAACATGATTAACCTCCAACAGTCACTTTTCTGTTTCTTCTTTCTGTTATTTCTAAGTTTTCTGTTGAATTTTTATTTCAACCCTCCTCCAAGTATAACAACAGATGACCTCATTTATATTCTCCCCCTGACGGGATTAACTCACAAATATGGACACGACTTGTTTTGCTGCATCTGGTGCCATCTGCTTTATTGGGCATTGATAAGGTCACTGCTCAATCGGATTTTGCTGCACGGAGATTTCCTGAGAGGGTGAACTGAAGGAATTATTGGGAGAGTCTGACATATAAGAGTGGGGGAAAAAACTCATAAGAGAATATAAAACCACAGGCATTTAACCTCAAGTGTGTTTTTAGTCAAACTCCAGTCATAAAAACCCTGTATCCACCTGTGATGTAGACAACAATGTGTTCATCAACCTCAATACTTGCTTTTAATGATGTACGTTAACTTCTATGAGTCCATCAAAACCCAGAGTAAATGACACGATTATGTAATCGGGCCAATAGCTGCTCTGACTAAATTTCTGCGTGAAGGGTCAGTGATCATGTACCTCAGAGCAGGGCTGTATGGAGTGTAAATATGTACAGTATATAAAAGCCTTGTTCTGTGTCTCTTTTTATTCCTCTTATAGAGATAAAAACGAGATGATGTCAACAGCACTCCGTCTGTGTAGCCCTTGCCACTTCCTGTTTTATTTTGAAATCCTGCGTCACGCCCCACATCCTGTCAAGTTTCGCGCCACAGTCGTGAAGTCCTTCACCCGAAGTCTTTCATCAGTGTTTCGTCGCCTTCTCACCCAACGTGAGTACATTAACTTGTGTTTTCTCTCCCCTTCTTTACTTTTCAGATGTGTGAGTTCATGTACAGTATTTTCTCTTTGATTATTTTTCTTGCCTTTTTAATGTGAGAATGTTCAGCCCAGATTAACATATCTATTAGGATTTTAAACAAGTTCAGAGACTGTCGACTAACCGTCCGCAGATGTCTGTATTATTTAGTTCTCCACACTTCAGCAAAGTTATAGACAAATAATTAGCAAAATACTTTACTAAACCAGAAATAAAAAATATTGCTTCACATGTACTCCATCTTCATGAAGTCCAAACACCAGTGCTGTTTATGTCCCTTTTACAAACGGATACAATTTTGATTTCTATTAAAAACAGTGCATATAATGAATAATTATTGTTACTTGTAAGTGTCTGTTCAAGATGGATTGAAGGCTTTCTCTTTCTAATGTCTCATTTTAATTTTTATAGCAAAAACCAGCTTCACAAAGACTTAATAAATCTCAACATATTTTAAACAGTAAATGTACTTTATTGAGGTTGGGAAATTTCAGTGATTTACCCGTAAATTATTATAACATACCTGAAACTATAGCATATAGCAGTTTATAGTTTATATGCAGGCTGGATAAACTGAATGGGATGCAGCACTGGGCCTTGCCACCAGGTGGAAGGGGTGGGATGGAGCACAGGTTCCTGATGTCAGGTGACTAAAGTTAGTGAAAGAAGTAGTAATTCTATTCTACTTCAAACACCAATAATATTGTCCTAAAAACTACTTAAAACAGAGGGTAGGAAAATATTATAGGTGATATAACCTTTAACCTTTAAAATCATTATTGGTGAGACATACAGCAAACATACAGTGATGTGTTTTTTTGTGTGTTTGTGCTGTTTCTGAAGGTATGTGAACATGTATTTATTGAGGATTACTGCATGTTCAAAAATGCTGGATGGTCTGTTTACACCTTTATTTTGTGATATACATATTATTTTTAATCTGGCCCTGAGCATGTATTTTGGAAGTTTTTGTCTAAAGTCCATAGAGGGAGTATTTTTAATGCAAAGATAGATGAGTCTATCTATATTTATTGTAATAAATATTTTTAATTGACCACTGTGATTAATGAAAAGTCTGGATGTACAGTCAATAAAATTTTGTGTTTTACTGACAGTAAAAACTGTTTAATGTAGCTTGTATGTCTGCTTGGTACAAAGAAATCCTTCCATAAACAGTTCCGTAATGTTGTCAAGTGTTGTTGTGAAATGTAATAAGAGTAGAGCTCATAACAAAGAGGGCGGCGCATTAATAATAAAACCAAGGACATATTATACATTTCATATAAATGAGCAGCACTGCATGAACGTACATTATTGGCAGACTAGGCTGTTGAAAAACAAACAGACAACACAGTAAAAGTGACTGTGGTGGGTGACACTGTGTGGGTGAACATGGCTGTGATGGCTCACAGCTTTCATCATCTCACCAGAAATTACGATATCTGCAACCATCATCACTAATGGAATAATCAAAGAAATTGACATATTGAAAATAACACAGGAAAAACAGCAAAACTCCACACACATTACACACTAGTGTGGCATACAGATGCATTCAAACCATCGCTGAAATCTAATGGATGCTTAAAAAAACAATTAAACATTAACAGATGTAGATATTTGCCTGCAACACACTGCAGAAATGTGATGGGGGCAAAGTGATAAAGAATTTAGTCATTAAAGCGATACTCCAGAATTATTGTTTTCTTTCTAAATTAACCTTCTATGAGATTCCACAATTAGAACGTTGAGCAGTTGCAGTCTCAGAAGAGAATTTAACTGCACATTACTGTTTTACTGTCTCTGTTTTACCTATTTTCTTAAGCCATCTTACACTTTGGTGTTTTTTTTCCATCATTGACTTCTTCAAAGTTACTCAAAAGGACTTAAACTTTCTGACGTCTCTCTGGACTTTTGTCTCTTAGGTGATTGATTTATCATTTAGCCTCTCAGGTCCAAACTGGGCTGAAACTGTCATTAGTGCTCATGCACTAACTAAGGTTTCTATTATCTAATCAATGAAAGGGTATTTCAACTGCATAAGAATTCACAAATAAATAAATGTTAATGGGTTTAAAGGCAGTAAAACACATATCACATTGGGAGCAAAGAACATAACATCTTTTTCATAGCTTGTATACCATTTGACGGAATGTAGATTGATGATTGTTTGTTGATTGTTGAATACTGTTGATGTAGAAAAAAAAATCTTTTTTGGTCACTTTTTAAGCAGGACTTCTTTCCATTTACATTGCTAAGGGAATGGATTGGAAAGTTAAGGCAAACATGTATATGGTGTGTATGTGGATGGTATCATAGGAAAGTCACCTGTTAGGGCAGCGATCTCAACCATATCCGTGGTCTCTGGTGCCCTGGTCATGAACCCACCATGTACAGACTGATCACTGCTGTGGTATAAAAAAATCTCCAGCTCTAATATCGTCCTGCAAGGTCATTTACTATCATGATTTTGATCCAAATTCTTATCACTCCTCATTGCATTAGTAATACATACACTGTTGTTGAGATTTTCAACAATAGGAGTTAAAGATCTCATTTAAATTTTCCCCCTCTTTTGCTCTGAAAATTTAACAACAGCGTCCCCTTAAGGGCACCTTAAAGATTGGCTGATTCTCTGTTGACTTAAACCTGCTCTAATTAAATGTTTTATCCATTATGTCTCTTTAAATTATATGTGTCGGAGAGCGAGAACTTAAAAAAGAAATGAGTGTTAATGGTCAAAACACTTCAGGGCTGGAGTGGAGTCTCTTCCATTCATCACTGTGTGTGATTAGCTGCGTGATTAGACTATTTATAGCTTTGGCTTAGCATTGAACAGTGCTGGTATCCACCAAGCAGACACCGAAGTGGGTCATTCTCTCAGTTTTTGTGAACCACCCTGGAAACATTGCTGTGTCATACTCCAGGCCCTTGAAGTACCTGCGATACAATAGAGTGTTGCAAAAGATGACGTAAATGATGATGAATGGCTGGCTGTGGTAATTGAAATGACTCCCAGTGGGAAACAGGAGGGACTGACAGTGAGCTGTGGAGGGAAGGACGATCGATGGATATTGATTGGTTTTGATTCAGTAGAGTTTGCCAAAGGTGGAGGAGAAGAGAGATGTTTGCAGCTAATATGTAGTAATTACAGGTATTACGAAGTTTATATATTGTAAAAGGAAATAATCATTGGTCCGAAAAACTATTTTCTTCAATAACCTCAAAATTGCAATGAAAAATATTATTACACTATCATTTAAAAACAAAAGCGTGAAGATAAGATTTTGGTTTTGTATTTCTAAACATACTGTAAACATAATTTTCTAACACTCACCATTATGTCATAACTAGGTCCTTAAATGTTAATCAACCTAGCATTCTGTGTCATGAAACATGTTACTACGTAGAATTTTAGTGTACTATTTCTATTGTATTTATATTACCGTATTTTCCGCACTGCAAGGCGAACCTAAAAGCTTTAAATTTTCTCAAAAGCCGACACTGTGCCTTATAATCCGATACACCTTATATATGGACCAATAGCCGCAACAGGTCTCGCAACTACGAGAAGCAGCAGCTTCTATTGTATGCGCCTTATAATGCGGTGCGTCTTATGTATGAAAAAAAAAGTTTCAAAATATGTCATTCATTGGAGGTGCGCCTTATAGTGCGGGAAATACGGTGCATATATATTTAAAGGTTGTTCTCTGTTATTTTTGATGTTGGAACCTACTATTAATATGGCTCTAAGTGAAAACATGAAGTAAATTACTTTCTATTCCAGCCAATCAATACTTCCGTCTGTCAAAACTTGAACATTATAGATTTTGCTTCAACTGCTTTGCTCCTGTTTTAGATTTAATTGGTAGATTGGGCCAGTCAATTACTTCTTTGCAAGGATAAACATAAACAGAGGCTTTTCATCAGCCCCATTTTCGATTTTATTTAAAATTTTTATTAAATTGTCATCACACAGTGTGTATTTGTTTTTATTCATTCCACATATTGTGCTGCAAATGTGAGCACAGCGCCTTGACGGAATATTCTGCTATGTTTCGTGCACAGAATAAGTTGAATAGGACTACATTTTCAATAAAAACTCACCCCAAATCATTATTTTCCCTTCAACTGACAGTCAAGTCGTCTGTTGAGAGATATGCTTCCTATATAGAAGTTAAAATTCTTTCATAGTGTGTCAAACAAATTCATATAAGTGCTACTTTTGATATGGTAGCCAATAATCTACACCAGAGTAGGTTTAAAATTCGAGTATTGCTGTAGTTGCCCAGATGCCATTGAGCAACAAACTCACACTGTTGTTACATTGATGTGACTTTCAGTTTCAAATCGAACACAAGTTTCTAATACTTCATTGATCAGACTTTAGGTTTACCATCTCACTGGAAAAATCAAGAAAATATTATCTTTGGATTGTATCATCTGACTGAACCAATTTTGTCAAGTTTATACCAGTGTAATATTTTTCCATTTAAGGGAAGTCTTGTATCTCTGCTGATGTTAGTTAGAAGAAATCACTGAAAGGCTGAGGTTCTTTGTTGATTGAACCATCACCTCATGTTCTGTGAAGTTGACTTACTGATTGAAGTGGAGGCACAGAATGTCTTCGAACCCACCAGGCATTTTCTTTGAAGTCCTCATGAACTCCCACTACCCTCATGTCTGAACGGCAAGATCAATTTTCCAGTTTAGCTGTTTAATCTGAAAGCATTTCATTTTGTAATCCCAAACAAGACGCTGGTTCTAGAAGCTTATCAGTTGTTGGAGAACAAGGTTTTCAACTGTGTGATGCTCTGCCTTTGGGTTAAAATGACTTTCAATCTGAGCCATGCAGATCAATGAGGTTTCCTGCCCACTTTCAACTCTTATGGTCAAATCAATGAGAAGGAATTAAGTTCACTAATTTAAGTCAATATGTTTTTATCTGGAGCAAGAATTCTATAAAAAAGTTGAACAGGCACAACAGAATTGCAGATACTTTGTCTCTCCTCTGTTTGACGTTGGTGTTGATGAGCTCTACGCAGCTACTGTTCAGAGTAGTTTCAATTGTTATTAATATTTATTTATGAAAATTGATTTCATTAGTCTTTTTTTGCTTTAAGGTGTACTGTATACCATTGTTTTTACTATTGGCGTTGTCTGTTATTAGTGTATGTTGTAATAACTCAGGCTTCAGCAGGTAGAAGAATGGGAACCTTGTGCATGTGTTGCATTTGTTAACAAATACTTCAACAGCTGCTTGTTCTTCCTATTACACCGGAAAGGTGTGTGTACGTGCAATCCTACTGAAATGCTGCTGTACAGTATGTGAAAATACAGAGGTGTAGTTGTTGTTTGTCCAATCTCACCGCAGTAGTTACTACTGAATACTCTGCAGAACGTATAGCAACGGTGGCTGGGCAATTACCTTCCGTCTGACTGACACTAGCGAACGTTCAACACCGCAGCCCGTGCTAAATTGCACAATTAACCTGATAATGGCGTGCAGCGGCTGAATAGTTCAGGGCCAAACAGCCACAGCCAAAGGAAGCGATAAGAAGTGCATCCTTATCTTAAAGTCTGCGCTTGACTGGATAAACACAATGAACCCACAAGCAGAGTTCAATAATTAGATCAATTAAGCCAGTAGGAAATCAGATGCAGAAAGAGACGATCACAAAAGATTCCTTTCAGAGTGTGAAATGAAGGGTTCAAGTGAACCTGCAGCTCACAGTGTGCGGTTTGATGGACAGCATTATATGGAAGTATATTTAGAAAAACCCACACAGAGACACAGAGATAAGTTCAAAGTGCTTTAGGGATGAGCATCATCTTGTTTGTCCAAAACCACAACTAAAAGCTTAGACATTATATCATCATCATTTGCACTGATGCACTAATGATCACACTGAGGGAGTCAATCAACCTTTTCATTTATGCCCATTTTCCTATTAGACAGCAGAACCAATCTGTTGAAAAATGCTGTTCTCCTGTGTCTTCTCCCATCTCTCAGTTTCAATTTCTAATTCTCTCACCACAAATTATGGAAACATGGTTTCTTTTTTTCGAGAAAGACACACCAGCTCAGATATAAGTCCAAAAAGGCCCATTAATCCTTCAGAGTGAAAAAGACCCCTCCTGTACTTAAGCAGTTTGATCTGTCTCCTGAGACCCAGGTTTAAAGATGTTAGACCTTTAGCTGGAATATTAAATATATTTTACTTTTTAAGTGACGAGAAACATTTGTAAGGCTGCCCGTACATCCAGTAGAAATAAAACAGAAGTCCAGTTAACCTAAAAGAAGAACACAGACTCTTTACTAACTAAGGTGAAGATTTTTTTTTTACCATTAGCCCTTCCTTGTTCCATCAGAGCTAATTAAAATAGACTGGGTAACATTTTTTTAATTGTTTATATTATAATTAGTGTTTACACTTGACATTGTTGGGTGTGAGTGGGAGATCGTAGCTCATTTATTTTCTTTCCATCATGCTTTCATCCTAGAAAGCAGAGCTGCTGTATCACACAGCTTGGGCTGCATAATATATACTGTTTACCAAAAGGGAGCTTTGATAACTTTTGATAATTTTTTTGTGGCAGTTACTCTTTACTTTGTTGATTGCTTTCACAAAAAGAGCGGTAGAATATGACAAAACTCTCCATTCTGCTGAAACATTTCTAGCCAGACAACTTCCTTTTAGGTCACCACAAACTAAAAAGACAAAAATAGTCACAATTTGTACCCAGCCATGAACTCATGCTGACTCAGGTTCTATCTGCATATCATTACCTTCTCTTTAATTAATCCAGTGTTTTGAAGGAAGGCTCAGTGAGCAACTTAAAAAACAACCCTCTGTTTATATTTTCATAAATAAAGACAAGGTCTTGCAAAAAAAGCAGTTGAGGTGTATTCAAGTTACAGCTAAAGAAATATTCAGTTATGAGACAGATCATCTGTGGACTCACAAAATATTTACTAAAATGTTTCTGTTTTTTTCCTTCCGCTGGACTCAGCAAGGTTTAAACTCTTTGAAAGGCCTCTGGAAAAAAAATAATGCAGGTTTTTGTGGCAAGGTTACTGTGGCTGCCATGAGAAAAAAAAATCCTTTCTTAAAAGTCTCAAGACCAAAAACAACTTCTTAAAGTTGTGTCACATTGAGCAGAGATGTCTTTTTTTATTTGTTTATCATGTTGTTTGTTTGTCAGAACTTAATTCTGTTTTGGTATTTGCAAGGTTGAAGCTGAATAACTAATAAACTTGTCACTCCGTCAAACTGAACCCAAACTGCTAATTGCTTCATTTTACTTACGTTGCTTGAGATGACAGACACGTTTGTGTCTCTGTGAGGTTGGTGGCATCTGCTTGGTTTCAGGTGTTGATTAGATGACGTCTTAAATGTGAGGTAAAGTTGTGAAATTACCAGTCTGTCAACATTGAGGCTCACCATTCCAAACATGCAGATGCAGAACTCTGCACTATGACACTATGTTACACACATACATGCACATATATTTTGCAGCTGATTTACATTCAAAGCAGGAGACAAGTTGCTTTTCACACCCAATTATGAAGACCACATGTGTGTGTAGAAGCCTGATAATTATTTATAAAATCTGCAGGAGCCACTGTATGTGATGCTGCTTCATGCGTTGAAGAAGATTTTATTCAAATATTCAAAGACATCACTGTTTCCTTATTTTCATGCAGTAAAATTGTGTTGTAAAACTGAAGAAAACATACTGAAAGGGCACAGTTTTCCCTTAGTTTTTACTTTTTATGCTTATTCTTTTTATTATAATTATTTCTATAAGGTGTAGCTGTTGCTAATGTCTTAGAAACATAGTATCTATATACTTACTTGGGCTTTATTTTGGCATTTACTCTTTAAAATTGTATTTAATTTATTTCAAATCTAATTCTTTAGGAGTGACAGTGATATAATTGTGTGCTCAAAGTAAAAAAAAATCAGATTTAATATAAACGTTATTATATTGATTTTTCTTCACACCGTACATCCTTTTATAGAGATGAAATTAAGAATTTAATGCTTCTCCCCTAATTTCCAACAATAGATGTATCATGTTCGTAAATGTAGGTGAGTGTGGAAAAGGGAATTATATTCCTTACTCCTTACAGAAAAAGACATCCTTGGTACCGACCGTCCTTTATGTTGGTAGTGACGTTAGAGTCTGTGCCTGCAGCGTCAGTCCAGCTGCTAAACATTACAGAGAACCTCCAGTGACCCTTATGTTTTTATTTGTCACCTGAGGGTGAACCATGATGTCTCCTACTTTTCAGTATCACTGCTAAAATTGTACAATTCAGGGATAAACTCCTTTCTTGTGTCTTTTCAAACATGTTCTTCCACTCGCTTTCCCAAAACCAGTATGCCTTTTAAACTCACTGCATCACAGTAGGTACAGGTGTTGAATTCTAAGACAATTAATTTTTTTATTATTCTAATGTCAGTTTTCAAGAATATAAATAAAATTCAATCAAATGGAAGGAGAACCCAGTGGAAAGCGGTTAGGGCTGCAGCCTTTCAGTAAGACGACCCTTGTTTAGTACCTTACTTAATCCTGACTGATTTTCTATGGAGGTTTCATGTCCCTGGTGTGAAATAATTGGCTATCAATCCATCCAAGGGTCCAATGCCAAAGGACTGCTGACACTGTGTCTATCCTCGACCTCTTCTGACTTTTCTGGTATAAAAATCTATGAAAATAATTCCGGTCCCTTTTGTTCCTGTTTTGAATGAAAAGCCAAATGTTCAAATACTTCCCCCAAGCCATGCTGTTATTCTGACCTTTTTGTAGAAGTTTGAATAAATCTAAATTCATACATCAATCTTTCTTCTTACTAATATGTGCCAGGTCTTAAACCCATTTTGAAGGTGTGAGAGGTGACTGACAGACTAAAACTCACTCACTTTACTGCATTGTCCACTCTTCACATATGAATGCTCTGCATTGTTATTCCTTGTTGTTAGGAAATGTGTTTATTAGGAAAAATACTATTTAGGTAAAGGTACTCTAACACAGCCCACTGTCTGTCACCTATTTAGATAAAATATAATTTAAACCTAAAACTGTAATTTGATATTTAATGTTTTGTCATGTGTACAGTTTTTATGCTCATATCTTATTCTTATGTGTCAAACTCATGGCCTGGGGGCCAAACACAGCCTGCCGAGTCATTTTGTATGGCCTGCAGTAGGCAACACTTTATAATATTGACGTAGCATCTACAGTACATGTACAATAAGTAACTTGCTGCAGTATATACAATATATACTACATGGGTGAAAGTAACTGCAGACAAACCAAGTTGCTGTGAGTTAAGTTGCTTTTGTCAGAAAAATCTTGATCCAAGTTTGTTGTAAAGCTTTTTACCTTTGCAGTTCTTATTACAACAGTATGAATCAAAGAACCTGCATAATGGGTCTATTTTCATTAATGCCTTATTAACATTAACAGCGCTGATATCAATCAGTGTGTCTCTATGGTGACTGCACTGCCTGCTGGATAAAACTGTGAGCTATAGAGAACATTATGTATAATGAGTATTTAGTATAGTGGCTGAACCGCTCTATCAAAGTGACTGCAGATTAATTGTGGTTTCGTTTTTATTCTTATTTGGAAAAATCCTTTGTTTGGTTCGCTTTCTAACTGAAGGAAGTGTGTAACTTGTTAATTTAGCTAAAACTAATTAATCAGACCACTATACTCAGTTGATCCTATAACAAATTAATTACTTGTTCAGGGGAATTGAATGAATTAAAGGAAATTGAAGAAAGAAAAAAAAACAAAGCCTGATGGATGCATGTGTCCAATTCAGCTCTGTAATCTGGTCCACCAAACGTCTCCAAATGATTTAATTGCTATGAATTACAAATGATGCCCTTTTTCCTTCCATCTATTTGCTGCTGACCTGCTGGGTCGTAATCTTTCTACAATTCTACTATGACACTGCACGTCAATATTGTCCATCACTTTGTCTGTCCACCACACTACACCTAAATTTATCCTGTAGCTACTAAGATGTGTTTTTGTCATTTTTGTCGAAACAGTGATTCTTAATTTGTTTGTCTGATTTTTTTTTAAAATTTAACACTAAGTGGAAAATCAGCTTTGTTTCGGCCCCAGCACGTAGCATGACTGATTTTGTTACTTGAAAGTGAAGTGAAACACCCTCACACAAAAATCAAACATGCTGCAGTAGAACTTACTTACTTTGAAACAATAACAACAAAAATAAAAAATTTTCCAATACTTTCAGTGTTAACTATCCAGTTAGTCCCATGAGGAAAATCACAGCTTGCAAACATTTGTTGTGCTCCCTACATTTGGTATTTTCCACCCACTCCTCCTGCAGATCATTTTGTGAAATATGCATCGTATGATTGAAATTCACATCATGTTCCAAATCTATTCCAGAGATTTTTGGTGATACAGTCAAGGAGTCTGAGGGTTACTGAAAGCTCCAGCCTGAGAATGTAAAAGCAGTTGCACTTGATGGTGTTACACATTCACTGTTCTCTGTGGAAAACAATAAAGTTGAAAACAGTGCAAGAATTCATAGTTTTTAACTATAATAATCATGAGGTGTATGAACCAACAGTAAAAGTCCTGTGGTCTGACTAATCACCAGTTATCTGTGGATTACTCATCAATAAAAGTGATTTAATGTGATCACAATGTATAATTATTAATTTAGATTTTTCTGTTACCCCCAAAACCAGAATGACAATTGTAAGAAATCCATGGATTAAAACACATGGTATATTTTTTACTCCGATTTAACTTCAAAGATGTATTAAGGTGATTGATGCTTTGATGCTAAGGTGATTTTTAAAAAAAGCCAAAAACAAAGGAGAATTATTTAATCTCCTGTCGGAAATGACATTAAAGAGTAAAGTAAAGTTAGTTACCATAAAATGTTAATCACAGTACAGATGACCGGGCATCTTTGGCCATCTAGTTGTGATGCATCCATAATATTTCCATTAAGTCAATATTTAGCTCAAATCTTTATTGTTGTTGTCACAAAATAGTCATTTAGGCAAAACATTTAGGCAGAGAAAAAGGTCCAGCAGAGATGGAATATTTCTCTAATGTTATGTGGGTTTATTAAATATTAAATGGTGTCATTTGTGGGGACATCTAGTTCTGGGAGGAAGTCATAAATGTATTCAAGTTCTTTCCCTGCTCTCATCCCTCAGCCAGTCACTGAATTATTACTGATCTGTAATAGTAAAAAAAAGTTAGGTTTTCATTAGTTTCTCCAAGGTTTAGTGCCGGTAGCTTGCATCATAAATGCATTTTTTCGAAACAACGAGACGCCTTCAAAAGACCATGAGATGTGTATCTAATACTTCTGCTAATTTCTCTTTTTAACTGCTATATATTCAATATTTTCATTGTCATTGTGCAAGAGCCAGGGGGAGATTGAAAAAGTTCATTCACTGTGGCAATCGCTTGTTGTTTTGTTGTTCTGTTCTTGGACTCCTGATGGACTCCTACTAGTTTATACTGTCTCAAGTGTATGTGTCAACCACACTGAGGTCACCATCATTTTGTCTCCTCAGGAAAAAGAGTCTTTTCTGATCCTTATTTACTACTTCTACTGCTGAGCTGCTTCCTCCAATAGACGGTGAATGAGACCATTGTCTGTGCTGTACAAGGTCACAGCCTTTCCAACAAAAGGTGAGGCCTGTTTTTATTGCTATGGGGCGGGGTGGGGGGGCATGTGGGGACGCCAGCACAGGCCAACAACCCTCTCAGCTCTCTGCTGCTGCTGTTGCTGTTGCTGTAAATCCCAAACGCATGCTGTCATGGAGTCACACAGCTCAGCCTCAGCAATCATTTCCCAACCTGTCTGCTGCCTAATCACTCCAAAGCCGATTGACAGCTCACCTGCTTATGTTTTAAGTCTTTTTTTTTGCAAATGCATCAATGAGTCTGTGAAGAAAACATCTGGTCTTTGTATCTTTGTTGAAAACACAGGTGTTATGGAATCACGTGTGGTATAATTAGATGTAGCACAAATGTTGCATGACTAATTTGATTTAAAATAGTGTTTTTACACAGGGTTCAAATATGTCTTATGCTTGTTTACCTCACGGCAATACGTACTCATGTATGTACTGCTAACACAATGGCATCCAATCCCTGAATGGAAGATTTGCTTTGATGCTGAATATGAATCCACTTTGTCTGAATTCTCCTAAGCCAAGTCTCTCTATTGACATAAACATCTCCTTCCATCTCTACCATAAATAAATATTACCTGAAGGCCTATGGGAGGAATAGGCAGAAGACAGGAGACAGAGTTAAAGTTGCTAAAATTCTCTTTAGGAGAGACAAGGATGGACAGGATCAGGGACGAGGTAATCAGAGAGACAACGCGGACAGGAAGGTTTGGAGAAAAAGCTAGAAAAGACATATTGAGATGGTTTGGACAGGTTCAGAGGAGGGATGGTGATTATATTGGTAGAAGAATGATCCTAGAGATGGAGCTACCAGGTAGGAGACAAAGAGGAGATTGATGGATGCAGGGAGAGAGGACATGGAGGGTGTGATGGAAATTGTTGACTCACTGAGGCAACCCCTGAAGAAAGGGAGAAGAAGATTTGTAGACCTATGGCCTGGAAACCTTATCCTAAACATCCTGTGTTCAACATCATGTCTCCTCAGCTGACGTCCACACAATCTCACTGTCCAATCTGGTCACTCATATGCTGAGGATCTCGGCATATTTGTCTTCTCCACTGCCAAACCCAACTTTGTTCAATGGAGCCAGTGTCTGTAAACCATAAAGGACGGCAGCTCTCACTGCTGCCTTTTCTTCCTCCAACTGTCCTGACTCTCGTCTCCATCCTTTCCAAAAATGCCTCACGGTTTTGAGGCTTGTGGTGGAAAACAAAAGCTAAGAGATGGTGCAACATTGTTGTTCATGTTAGTCCATCTTCCATAAGCCACAAGCTCAATATTTGTAGTCATTATATTTTTACTGCAATCATAATCTATCGCCATCTTCCAAATGCTGCTCGGCCTCCCTGCAGTCACTCAGCTGCTCAGTCACTTTACAGCTGTGATTCTGAACAAACAAAGCTTGAAAAGTTGCCTTTTCGTTGAAAATGAAGTCTTTCTTTGTACGTAGTAAAACAGATTGTGTCTAAGACAAAGTTTCAAATAAAACGTTAGTCATTATAAATCAAGAAGCCTTACAAATTTATGCCGAGAGTCATAATGTTTCTAATCTAAAAAGGTTTTTTGTTGTAGAAACTCCCAAATGCCCATAAGTATAACTTTAAAAAAGGAAAAAAAACAAGGCAATGAAAGTATTTATGTATAAATAAACGTGTGTCGTTAGTAATAAACTGCTAAATGTCCATTTATGTGTTTTCCCTCCACATATCACGTTTAATTTCAATCTGAAGGTTTCACTAATGAAAAAATTCCATTGTCTTGTAAACAACCAACAAGCTAATTTGTTCTTTCCCTTTAATTACTGTTATTAAAACAAGTGTTCCTGGGAAGCTGCGTTGATTTGTTACTCAAAATTAGACCTGTTTTGTTGATGAAGTATTTTCGTGAATCCTCCCACTCACAGCAGAAAGAAACTGCTTAAGAAACACTGACGTCTGATTGGAAGTCTAATCTAATTAGGTTGGATCTGAAGGTAAATTTAATGAAAAGCATTTGTCATTGGGAGTGGGCAGACATTTGCAGCATTGTTGTCAGAACAATGGTTAATCAATGAACATGCAGGAAAAAGAAAAAAAACACTAATTAGTGAATGTTTTACATTCCGTTGTTTGGAGAAAGATGTTGTGCTCAGCGCAGCCACTTGTTTGGAATAGAAATGTATTGTCTATTGTTGGGAGGAAACGGAAGTTTGTGTGTTTGTGTGTGTGTCTTAGATAGTGTTTAAAATGTTGGTGATTGAAAGATTGCCCTTGTATTTTACAGCTTCTGTGTTTCCCTAATGGTTTTGCTCTGTTGTACTTTTGATTATTCTCGTTGAACCTTCCTGATTCACAGAAACATCTTGAGTTTGAAACGCGACCCCAACACCAAGCGTGAGTTGTTGGAGATTTTTTTAACGGCTTCAAAGTTCTGTCAGGTCTGTCTGTCTCCTCTTCCTGCTCTGTCTATATATTCCCTCTCCTCTCCCTCAGTCAGTGTCCGTTGGTCTGTTGCTTGAAGTCCAGTTTGGTTCAGTCCTGTTCCCTTTTTCTGTTTCCAAGACTAAACTCATCAAGGATTTGTGGTGAAGATGTCAGGAAATAGTGAGGACCCAAATTGGCGGCGCTTTCTTGAGGGGTGATTATTGAATTCTTTGTTCCACGGATAATTCTGTGATTGAACCACTCCTAGAGAAACATCTTTGGAAATTTCATGTGTAAAGACTTTTGTTTTCAGAACTTTTGGTTTATAAGTCTGATATTTGGCAAACACAGATGTTAAGGACATGGCTCTGGTTGCATAAAAGTTGTAACAAAACTGAAGTGCTTCATTGTGTATCATTGTGTATCAGTTCTGTAACTCCTCAGTCTAAATCAATCTGCATATATCTTTTCATATTAAGGCCAGTTCTAAAAAAGAATCATTCACTCAAGATTCGGTCTTTGAAAGGGAGAAATGTCATGTTGACAGGATCAAGGTTGTCTCTGCAGAAACTTTGTCTGGTTGGTTGAACAATAGAGACACACGGCAGCATCTGTTGAGTGTGGGAGGACATCTGCATCTGCAGGATTATGTTGTCATTTGAGTGATTGGCCACCGAGATTATGTCTCTTTTCCAAGAAACAGCATTGATTTTTCTTTTTAACAGGACAGAAATATATTTTACAAGAACACAACAAAACAGTCAGACACAAATAAATAATAAACAATATCAACTAATAATGACAATTTCTGCTGGAGACTCTGACATTTCCTTAATTTGAAAAGTCATCTCTTCAACCAGTTGGCTTTAGCTATAAAAGAAGATATTACACACCCACAAATACATTGACACACACAAGCACAGGTTCAGAATTTGAAATCTGTGTTGGTGTACAAATTCCTTTCATAGAAAATAACACTTCCAACCTTTTGGTCGCCTCCTACCACTGCATACAAAATCAGGCAGATGAATGCCTGGCCGGGGAACTTCAGAAACATCTCCAGTTGGAGTTCTTAGAAGTCATGATTCATAAACACATCCTCACTCTCTCTCCTGTGAAGTCACCTTTTAGCATAAACATATAAATACACCAATAAATTAAATTTTCACCAGGTTCGGTTGATGCTGCAGTCACAGTGGTTACCAACTCTTCTGCCTTCCACTCCATGGGCTCCATGGGTCCATCTCACGACAACAGCAGTGAGTATGTCCTGTAAATCCTTATCCTATCCTGGTGCCTAAGTGCCAGCTCCTCTGGATATTGTGAGAGAACATAAAATACCAATACAGTTTTCAGAAACTTTGATAAACACTTTCAAATGAACATTATGCACTGCTGAAATCTAAACATCTGTTTCCACATTTCTATTGGCTACAGTGCTTAACAATTCAACCTAATTTAACTTAAAGTGAAACCAACCTGTTAAAACACTGGTTTCTGTCAGTGATACAGTGTCTCATCAAGAAAACACCTAACAAGTTACTGGAGGAATTTTTTCTTATTCCTCATCCCTTCGCACTCAGTTTTTCACTTCTTCCCCACTTTCTAAGAAAAAAAACCTTTTTCTCACCCTGCCTTTCATGCTGCACAATTAATTAAAATATAATATCACAGATGCAGCTGAGTGTCTCTGTGCTTAGAAGAAGCTGATGAAAGAAAATGACTGGGTTGCAGGGTTTATCTAATGGACTTTCTGCACTGTTCTTCTTCATATGACCTTGTTGAACTTCCCCAGTGGAAGGGAGAGCAGAGTGAGAGCAGAGTAGGGTTCATGTCAGTGTGTTGTGATATAAAAGAGTCGTAACACGCGTTTAAAAGCCTTGAGTCAAAAGAAAAAAAAAATCAACAGCTTCTCTTTCATGAAATGTCCTCCTTTTTGGACTTGGAACTGGCCACAGTCCTGTCTCAGTCCTTATGGGTTAAAAAGTCCTTGATGATGCAGGAGCCGTGAGATGATACTTTTAGTGGGGTGCAGCACGCTTTGATCACGTTGAATGTGATAGGAAAATTTCAAAGGAACTGGTCTTTGTGAAAAACACAGTTGGGTGTTGCAGTTGGAAACGTTGGCACAGCGGGAAGTTCTCCGCTTCCTGAGGAGTTTAGTCTCAGTTCTTGATAACGAGAAGCCTCCCCACTGAACTGATAAATGGAAGCATGAAAAGAATCTGTGTGAGGAGCACGAGGAGATAAGTGAAGATGGTCACTTGTGATTGGGAGAGAAAAACAAGAGGACATTTTAAATAGAGACTCTGTCCACTTAGCTACAATTCTGACTAAATGAAACTGTTACTGTTAAGGACAGTTGATTGGTTTAGTTATGGAATTAAATGAACTGTGAATAAAACTAAAAGGTCAATCAGTCAATGTCAAACTTGTGGAATAATCAATCACCATTCATTGTGCAGATCTGTGATAACAACTAATCGTGAATAATCCTGAGTTTGACAGTTCCTACTAATAATATATTCCCTCGTCTTTTTAAAGGACATTTTCTTCAGGAAGATAATTCTTCTGTCCCACGTGTCCTCCTCCTTCTTCTTTTCTCTTGTCCCTTTTCTATTTCAGGGGTTTCCACAGCAAGTCAACAATTTCCATCTGTCCTCTGTATCCTCAACTCTATGTCCATGTCCTCCCTCACTGCATCCATCAATCTCCTCTTTGTCTCCTACCTGGTAGCGCCATCTCTAGGATCATTCTTCTACCAATGTCCAAACCATCTCAATCTGTCTTCTCTAGCT
>JAFBJS010003936.1:131323-151738 GCA_016785265.1 Paraplagusia blochii
TCATTCCTGATCCTGTCCATCCTTGTCTCTCCTAAAGAGAATCTCAGCAGCATCTTTAACTCCTCCACCTCCAGCTCTGTCTTCTGCCTATTTCTAGTGTCTCTATCCATATGTCCCATAGAAAGAAAGTGTGGCGTTGCTCACTGGGTTCAGTCACATGACACACTCTCCGTTCACACTCTGTTGTTCAGCCTCCTGGTTCCTCATCGATGAAAAGCAGGAAATACTCAGTGTCCATCTATCTTCTCACACTGCAATGAGAAAGTGAGTGTGCTGCTGCTTCTGGAGGGGTGGGGTGAGGGGGTGGTGGTGTCACTGTAGTGTTGCTCACTGTAACCTTGAAGCTCAGAGCAGAAGAATGATGAAGAGCATTGATCTTATGCAAATCTTTTAGTCTGGCCTCCCTTTGTGACAGGATGTGACAACATAATGTAGATCCAGGTTCCAGGACTGAGCGAGAGCGTAAATCACTGCATCAAGTGCAGGTGGATGATGCTGGTGAAAGTCACAGCATCAGAGGAAGGTGGAGAAAAATTTGTTTAGGGATTTTTTTTAAAGTCATGTTGACGGAGGAGGATGAATAACTTTAAATATATAACCAAACCCCTCAAAGTTGTTCCATAAATTTGTTGAAACATTTTATCAAATGGAAGTTGACAAATATATTGTACAAATGCATAAAAATGATTGATAAAAGGCTTAAAATTGAATAGAGGAAAAGACAAAAGGATAAAACTCGAAGTGAGGGAATAAAAAGATAACAACTCACTCTGATACAACTTTATACATTTGAATAAATTACTTTGTAGACAAAATTATTAATATTAATGTTCCATGAGTCAAAAAGAAACGACATTTAGAGAAATGAATTCTCTTTAACTAAAGAAAGAGTCCTGGCTTTATAGCCCTAGACAAGGAACATGGTGTCCCGCCGTACTGTATAAATAATCCATCAGGACACACTCATAAAAAAAAAAAAATACAAGTTACTATAGCGTGAACCCACTCTAACCCAGTAGTTCTACTGTAAACTGACACTTACTGTACAGGTCATAATAATAATATGATTGTGTTTGTTTTTCCTAAATAGAGGAAAAGACAAAAGGATAAAACTCGAAGTGAGGGAATAAAAAGATAACAACTCACTCTGATACAACTTTATACATTTGAATAAATTACTTTGTAGACAAAATTATTAATATTAATGTTCCATGAGTCAAAAAGAAACGACATTTAGAGAAATGAATTCTCTTTAACTAAAGAAAGAGTCTTGGCTTTATAGCCCTAGACAAGGAACATGGTGTCCCGCCGTACTGTATAAATAATCCATCAGGACACACTCATAAAAAAAAAAAAAAATACAAGTTACTATAGCGTGAACCCACTCTAACCCAGTAGTTCTACTGTAAACTGACACTTACTGTACAGGTCATAATAATAATATGATTGTGTTTGTTTTTCCTCTTGATAGTGATAGTGTTTCCCACTAGTTTGTTGACAACATTTGCATTTTTCATGTGGCCCTTCATAAATAATACATCTCATCTTCTGCTGCTGCCGTAGCTGTAAAATGAATCCTGAGTCAATAAAACAATTTCAGCTAAAAAGTCTGCTTTGAGCTGCACTATATATAAATCATTACAATCAGAGGTTGTCCTTGAGATTATATCACTGATAGGAGAGGATTCTGGGAGTTTAAGGACTGTGATATCAAACAGACCGTGGGCGGTGGAAAGCAGACATATTTATTTATTGGAGCTGCACAATTCTGAAAATGTTATGGTTCGATGTGAAATCAATTCGTAGACTCTAATTTGATTAAAACTTTTTTTTTTGATTCAACATCGCTTTTTCTTTATTGACACATGAATGAATGATTTCGCTGCACAAAAACTTTTTTCCCCCCAAACCATCACTATATGAATTATTTTTTTGTTATTAATGAATAGACTTTATCATCTACTCATCTGTTACCAGGCTTAACTGAAAATAACAGTAAATAGTTAGTGTCCAGAGGCTGTAAACAATACTTCAGAGAGCTGGTGTGAATAACTAAGGTGGGAGCTTGACTGCTATGACAAGAAACATAAAATAAATTCTTTAGGAGCTGAGGTTTGACCAGAGAATGACAGAGTTGAATGTGGTGACATTGATGTCCTGTTAAGACTTTACATTTGACTTTAACTCCAAGAAAATATAAAGGTATTGCAGCAATAAATCAATAAAACTATGATAAAAAGCTGTTTAATGTCCAAGGGGGGCTCAGCTGTGGTTAGGTACATCTTTATATTGATGAACATTTTCTGACATCTACAGCATTGTTCCAAGAGGCACAGAATCCTATTTTTGACTTGGCTAAAGAGTTGAGCTGTTAACAAACCTTTGTAGTAGTGTGACCTGGGCTGTCAGTAAAGATCTGCTGGATTCCTAGTAAAAATGGCTGCAGGTTAATCAACACTCTGACACTACGATGAAATGGGATGAGCTGAGCTGGAGCTCACTGTGTGGAAAAGAAGAAGAAGCCACATGTGGTTGGGCAGTTAGATCAGAAAAGTGTGGAGCAGCTGCCGCCAGATTAGAAGAATTAGCTGCTACTTTGAATTGGAACAAAACTTTAGAACTTCCTTAAAGCTGTAAAAACAATAACATTAGATAATGTTATAACTAATATAGTTTATGGCAGGGTGTGTCCACATTTTTTTGGTTGGGTGGAGGGGGTGTCTGGCCTGCTCTCTGTTATGAATTAAAAAAAAATCAATTGAAGAAAGTTGTTTAAACAGTGTTGAAAAAGATGTTTAATTTGTTTGTTTTTTTTAACTCCAATTAAAATTGTGGTTAAATCACTTAACACAGCCAAAATATTGCAGTAAATCATAGTCTAGAAAGAACAAACAAAAATACGTGACCAATTGAAATTAATACTTAAAAGTAAAGGTGTAATTGTGCTGTGACAAGAAGACATAACGTAGACTATTAATCATTTAGGTGGTGCTTCTTTCAGCCACATCCTCCACACCTCTGTCACCTCGCATCTCTTCAAACATTTGTTTTGAATTTTCTGCAAAGTAAGAAAACACCTTTCATTTAAAAATATCCCACTTCACTATTTTTAAAGCGTATTCCATGCAGGTGTGACAAAACAGCACAGACTCACAGTCATTATCACTTCTTCTATGATTATTTCATGCAGGATTGACGCATGTCATTACAACAGCTGTTTGTTCTTCTGTCTCATTAGGCAACCATTTATAACACTAATATTTATGTTATGTTATGTAATGAACAAGGCCTTAAACTATCCAATGGTAAGAAGCCCAAATGCCTCATGGAGTGTTTGAGTCCAAGACACTTCCACAAAGGTACCAGCAACTGATGGTTCGGGGGCAGGTAGCAGTGGTAATGAGGAGTGGTCTCTGCTGTTGCTGACCACTGACTCAGAATAACCATAAAAAGTATGTCTATTATTTTTAAAGAAACAAACTGAAAACAACCAAGCACACTAGTAACACCAACGTGTAATGATTCTGCTACATAAAATGAGATTGAAAAGATATTTATGGCACCAGGAGCCGTGGGAAGGAACTGTTTCTAGTTCTCCTGGTGCTGTATATCATAGTGCTCCACAGGGGGCAGTCATTCTGAAATATAACTTACCGTAGTATAAATACATATAAAATGTTTAAGTTTCTCTCCGTATCCAACAAATCATTTCCTCCTCTCAATTATTCACTGTTTCAAAGTCCAATCCCAGACCCCGTCTGTTTCGTTGATACTATGTAGGTCACTGACTTCATCTGAGCGTAGAAGCCTTAAGACTTAAACCTCTGAGAATTACACAGAAACTCAACACCAGAGGTGTTTAATATCTGGAGATGCTGAGCAGGAACTCTCTCCTCTTTAACCCTCATTCCAGTTGAAAACCTGGCACAAAAATCTGAAGGTGAGATCTGAGCCGCATCACGGGGAAGTTTAATTCTCCCTGACGGAGCTACACAGATGGCGCTCAAACAGTTGCAAACCCCTGTCTCTCCGTTGTTGGAATTTGCTCAACTCAACAGAAATTATCATAATATAATTTGAAGACGCTTATCGCTGCAGTGACATTGGAAATAATAGATCACAGGCAGAAGAATCTGTTTTATTTTTCTTTTCAAAACCTTTTTGTCTGGTTCTGTCTGATTCTTTCAAGTCGCCTGCTAACTGCTATTCAAACACTATGGGAAGAAAAAATGCTTTTTATTGTGTTTGTCAATGACTGAGAGCTATTTATACAAACGGAACAATGGACGCTGTTCCACCAGGCAGATGTGGAATGTGCTTTACCCTAAATGATAAAATGGCCGACCATTAATCACACGGCCTCGTTTGATTAAATCCCAACCAATTGTGGCAAAATGGCTGGTAAAGTTTTCCATTATTTATGGCCCATACAGAGCTGCACAATTTCATAAAAACTATTTGTATGTAAATGAACGACAAACAGAAACAAAACTCCCCAAACATTCCACTGCATTCCTACAAATAGAACAACATCTGCTACAAGGAGAGGAAATCCAACGGCTCCAATGCTGTGATGCTTGAGTGGGAAATGAAAGCAGTGTGTGTTTGTATCATGTCAGCTGTGGCAGGTGGTGCTGATGTCAACCAGACTCCTGCCTGACCTCTAATAGTGTTTCTGCTGTTGGGGTGACTGTCAAGCTGTGACCCCATCAAGGATTCCATGTAGCCTGTTTATTCTGCTCTGTTCAATTTCATCCTGTGTCTTGTGTCACGGTGCATCTTTCAATTTCTATTTTGTTACATTACCCACTCTGCACCTGTTGTACGCTTCCATTTCAGAATTGGAGGAAGCTGAGGGTCATGACCTCCAGCAGGGCTGCCTGGTGTCAATACACTCCCCTGACCTGGGAGGTTAATGATGGTAAGGAGGAAAAAACAGGGTGAAAATCATGTTAAAATTTAGTTTCTCAGCTCACATCATCTGGACACTTACTGAGATCACAATCGTAGACACGACCTTTAAGGCAGACAGATGAGCTGATCTTCTACCTGTTTTTCTTTTCCTGTTTTCTCACCTACTGAAAGAGCAACAGACCTGTAGAAGAAAAACAGGATTTTGTCTCTGTAAAAAACAACTTTGACGCTGTGATTTCTTTTTCTTTCTTTTGCAGCAGACTGACCTCTGCACCACTTTTATTTGGATGTTTCATATTTCTGGTCTTGGTATCACAGTGTTGCAATTAGCAAACCTGTCTAAGAACGATGGAGAGCAGACAATCCAGGGTCTAAATCCCAAAGGAACCACATGCCTGGTGCTCAACACCACTTGTCTGTTCATACAATCTGTTAATTGAAGTCAACTTTTTTCGTTCTGGTTTGACTCCAGTGCAACATCAACGAGTGGACCACAGTTTGTTGGCGGCGACCTGTAGATTTACAATACCTGCACATATTGAGCTTCATGCCTGTCAGTAAATTGTCTCTTTGTCTTTGTCTTATTATTGTCTTCAAAGTATCAATTAATGTCTTTTAGAAAACTAGTGAAATCCTGGTTTTGTTTTGAAGGGTTTCTAAATAGTGTGGCCTTTTGATGTCGTACAAAGAAACTATTTTTCTGACCATTTACATCCGTCCGTGTATGAAACGCGTTGGTCTGGTGTGTGTGAAAGAGCAGCAGGTGAAAACTGTAGAATGTGATCAAACAGCTGTAGTTTCAAAGAGCCTGATTTCTCCTCTGTCTTTTCTCAGCCATAAATGACATCCTGGTTATCTGGCACTGACTGAACCGCTGGACTATGTCCAATGGCTAATGAGCTATTTAATGCTGGTGATGCTGCTGCCAGAAGAGACGTTTCTGCAGGCTGTTCAATTACTAAACATACACATGTAACGCGTATCCACCCCTGTGACAGCTTGAGGTGGACGGAAAGGATTGGACTGTTGTCAACTCAGGAGGAGTAGAATCAATACAAGTCGGAGACTAAAATAACTTTTATATTTCCATACAGTAGTGTATATTCACTTCCTATTGGAGTTGTGTCTTTTCTTTCTATAAGTCATGGGATGGAGGAAACAAAGGATAAAGGTCTTCAATGAAGTGATTTCGTGCTGTTGTAGCTCAGCCTGGTTCAGCTTTGTCTTCACTACTTGTTCATTCTGTGAAGGTGCAGCTCCACTTCTCTGATTCTTCAAGCTGCCTGTTTTCCAGAGCAGGGGTGAACACAGCCTGAACCTTGAATACTCTGATTGCTCATAAATGTGAGGCGTCTATGTGGGATGGTCAGTCCGTGGCCTTTTCCTGACCTGGGACCATAGCAACCGTCCAACCTCGTTTTTCTAGTAACTGACGAGAATAAGAAAAACTTTAACTGGTTTAGCATAAAAAGGCGAAAAGTTCAAAGACAGATAATAATTTCAAGCATGTCAAACATTTTTGTCAATATTCAAATATTTTTGTCAAACTAAAGATTATCAAATTTTATCCCAGAATTTTTCACTTTCCTTTGTAAATTTCTGCACTGTTGAATCTCCTATTTCTTCTCGCCCTCTGCGTTCTCCTTACCTTGTGCTTGTTGTGCGACAGCATTGTGTTCCATCATTTTAAATGATTTGTGGCTGAATGTGCAGCTGTTTCTTTACTGTCCTTTCTAGATTTCTAATCCCTTTTCCTTTGTAAACCTTCACCATGGGTGAGGATGACAACAGCAGGGAATCACAGGCCCCTGACTGTGCTCCACTGGCCGGGGTTCATGCCTGCTGCTTTCTGATCAGAAGGGATGAACAGCAATCACCTGAGAGGACGTTAGCTCTCACTGTCCAGATAAGCCCATCATCTACAGATGGCTGAGGGCTGCAATAAAGCCTGGTTAAAATGGGACAAACTTCCAAACTGGAAAATCTGTTTAAATCCAATTTATGTCTGTGTTCCAAAAAAACCCTGATTTTAATGACATTCTATTTTTCCTGTCAACCAATTCAGAACAATCCATCAGTATTGGTTCCCTCATTCTGCTACTAAGAAGCCTGACCATCACTAAACATCCTGCAAAATCTTGCAGCTCCATGAGTCTGCACATGGCTTGGAGCTAAATGCAAATGAAAGTGGACAGGGAGCCATAAGAGAGGAGGAGAAAGTTTGATCAAACAGTTACTGTGAGGAGGAGGAGGAGGAGGAAAGTTGAGTCCAAAAGCTTTTGTTACACAGCTCAGCAAATTCTTTATTCTCCAATGTGTTGAGGTCAGAATTGAGTAAAGTAGGGAATTATTAATATGGACATATTTAAAGTAACATAAGTAAAGAGTGGATTTATATACTTGCTGTGCATCGTGACAGTAGCTTTGAAAACCATGGTGAAGTGTTGGTTCTCAGTAATATTATCCATCCTCCTTCAATCCCTCACAGTCCATCTGACTGATGTATCAGTCATTTTGTCAGTTGTTGATTTACTGACTGTCCAGATCACTGTAAGGCTAGTTTGACCTAAAGTCTCCTCCACAGCCACACACTGGACTTGAAAAGGAATTGAAAGTCAAGGGGATTTTTACGTAAGAAAATATATAACATACATTCACACACCCACAACATATATGTCAATTTTGAGATATTTTGTTTCTGATTGGCTGTTTCAATTTTAGTTTTAAAGCACAGGACAATGTTGACTATGCTCATAGTTTTCAAATTCAGTTGCCTCACAGACAGACGGAACATTTTCAAATCAAATTTAGAAATCTACACAACATATTTGACCTTTATGGGTAAAAATACCCAAAAACAACACTTAATAACTTTAAAAATCCATCCAAACCCTGCACCGTGCAGCTGTTTATCACTCGCACATCGATCTCCAGGTAGAATAACCTTCAGGAATTGGATATTTTGGTGGCACCAGCTGGTTGGCATTCTGATCCATCTTGGAGAAAATCCATTCAAATGGACTCCACCTGCCCAGTGGTTCCTGCAGCCGTGATAACATCGTTCCAATCTGACAACGGTATGATTAGGTTTGGGCCGAGGTTGCTGCATTTCATTTAAATGAGAGACCTTCTCACCTGCAGCAGCAGCAGCAGCAGAAGAAGAAGAAAACACTGATGCTTGACAGATGTTTGCCATTTGTTGTGACGAGGCTCCAAAAAGCCAACGTTCCTGTTTGATCCTAGGAATTAGATTTTTCAGGCCAATACATTTTATTATATTTTTGAAAACTATTTCTACACATAAAGCCAGACTTTTTCACACATACTCTAATCTCACAGCCTCGATGCCGAGGCGTTACAACAGGTCTGGTCTGGATACTCGCTGCTATCACGTCTCCTCTCCTTAATGATCACTTAATTACACTTTATATTTATCATAAAAAAAATCGACTGGCTCCGTATGAGGTGTTAAAACCAGTGTGTAGTTATATTTACGTTAACTCTCTGCTGTATTAATGTGGTCTAATGTTATATTTCTGCATATATTTATCCCATGTATTATATATATTTGTCTCCAGCTGACTCTTACATATATTTATTGTCTATGACCATGTTGGACATGTCAAGCCCTAACTGTTATTTTGATAAGGTTAATGAGGCTGTTGCTCCTTCTTTACATCCCAAAATACTGCACTTGATAAATGTTTTTGACTTGAATCCTTATGATTGTTAATTTGCGAGTGCTGTTGTTATGGCAATACTTGAAATGGTAATGCAGTTACCAAAGTAGTCATTGTTATGTGTAAAACCCATCAAATTAATCCAGGTTTAAATGTGTGTTTTTATTTGATTTCCTTTTAAAAAGGCAGCCTTTGGATATGAAGTATTTCATAGTGTTGAAATAAGAACACAAAGAAGGCAGTGTAGGAAATTATATTCATTATTATCTGCTTGTATTTATACTACTTTATACTTTTAAAAAATATATATTTCTTCTGTGGACATTATGTGTTTTATCGTTCATATCACTCATGATCCTGGTCAAGATAAATGAAAATCATTACTGCAGTAGTTGCTGGGCCTAATTGTACAGCGTTTGTATGATTTTACTAGAATGCAGCGTTTACATGCGCTACTGTCTGTGCCTCACACACACACACACACACACACACACACACACACACACACACTCCCCCCCGATGAGTGTTTTCAGAGGTGGGGACCAAGGGAGAAGTGACCAACTAACAAACACGCTGGCTGCTGTGCAGTCTATTATTTTTACAGCTCTCCACCACGGAGCCATCAGTCTATAGGTTAGAACCCACATTACCAGCTGAGACTTCCCATCAGAAATGTCATCCCCTGTGATATCATAACCTCTGGGCTATAAAACTTTACAGTCCGCTGAATTCAGGTCATGTTTAACGACGACACAATGGACTTAGAAGCGGGACATAGATTTAAATAAGTCGATGAAAAGTCCGTCCTGGGGAACATAACCGTGTTTTGTGAGCAATCTCGCCCCGACTCTGCCGAGTCAGGCGACAGCAGGGGGCAGGCAACTGTAGTTCTTGATCTCCAATAGGAGGCCGATACAGTGCTGCTGCCAAATTGGTTCCCAGCATGATCGGCTGGTGCCAAATGACACTGGTCCCTGGAAGACCTACCCTGAGACCAGTTCCTAGTTATGTAGTATCTCTGTGTTGCAGTTTTTAATCCGCAGCTCTGCTCTCAGCATAAACATCAACATTTCAGCAGCCGTTCACGGGGCTTAAACACCGCCACGCTCTTCAAATCACTGGATGCTTTTCAGACAAGAAAGATGGGAAATGTGCAGGTTTCAATGTGGGCACCGTCACCACCGAGCAGCTACACCAGCACCAACGGCAACAACAACCGGGTTTTTTTGTTAACAAATTAGAAACAGGAGTAATTAAACTCATCTCGCTGTAGATTTAATGGTTTCAGAGTTTGTTGAGCTTGAGGTAAATGACTGAATTCCTAATTAGGAGGGTGAATGCTAATTGGCAGTTTTCTGCACTCCCAACAAATGGACCCACACACACACACACACACACACACACATACCTGCCAGCAGTGAGGCATCCAGGCCTAACCTCCAGCAGCCAGCCCTCTAACCCACAGGCTAATTATAAACCTCATTATGTTTTCTGTGTCCAGTGTTCTCGTCACATTAATTCTGCTGTGTGGTCAGAGCAGCTGAGGACTCAGGAGGAGCTGGCTGAGCCTGGACCCTGGTCCATGTTGAGGTAGAACACGCAGAAAAAAAAACCCACTGGTGTTGTGTTGTATAAGAGAAAAATAAAACAACAATCTCAAACAGAAAATGTATTTGGTGATTACTGTCCTCTATTGTGTGTCAAACATATGTTTGACACAAATGAATAAAGTTTTCAGTCCAGCCTTGTTCCTGTTACATTTTCATTTTCATGGACACTTTCAGGGGAACCAGAGGAGCAAAGGAACCAAGTACAGAACCTGCCGTCCCCTCATGACCACCTCTAACCACTGCACAACGGTCAGTTCCTCTTTTTTCTCTTTTTCCTAATAAGGGCCACAGATACAGTATCTACAAAATCAGCCTAAGAAAATTGGTTTAAAATTCAACCCCCTGATGTGGGTCTTAAATTTGGGTTTTACAAATCATATGGACCTAAGAACGGTCGGAGAAAATTGCAGCACATGGAGAGAACACGCAATAAAATATGCTGAGAGCCGCCACTAGGGTCCACTAAACAGATTCACTGTAGGGATGTAAAAATATATATTTGGAAGAAAGGAATAAAAAACATAAACAACAAAGAGATAAGTAAAAAAAAAAGTCATATATGGAAACCACAACACAAAGAAACTACAGCTCCATCAAACATTATTATCAGTAATAGAACCTCTTCATGTTTGTTCCACATCTACTGAGTGCACAGTAAATTACAACAACAAAACAGTTGTAATTGGTTGAATACAGTGTGGATGACGGTGCAGGTGAGGGATGTTGACACTGAAACCTGTTATTATGGTCTGGAACTTCAGCTGACCCTGGAGCAGAGTCTCCTCTGGAGCTGCTGCTTTACATATGGTGGTTACTGCTGGGCCTGGACCCATGAGGAGGTGACTACATTTTCCAGAAAAATATTTATTTATGCAACACATGTGATGTTACTGCAGTAAATCTGAGATTTCCTGTTTCTTGCTCTCAAATAATTAATCATTTCAAATCACCAAGAAATTAATGCAAGTATTTTCTCATGATTTATTGTCTTTTTCTTAACACATTTCCTAAATTTTGTTTTGTTGTTATTCTATAAGTTTTGCACTAAACTATTTTGTGTCCTACTCATTTTATCACTGGGTGTGAACACTGAAATAATATACAATAAAAAATTAATAAAATAAAACCCCAATGTTTAATAAAGTGCCAGCCTTCTCCACTTGGCATATAAACTGATTTAATCTCACATATTTCGTATAATTTATTTTTGCTTAAATACATTGTTCTCCCTTCATTAACTGCCCTTTAATTTCATTTGAAAGAGGCAGATATTTCTGCTCTTCTTTCCAAAATGTAACATTATTATACTGCGTGGGTTGAATATTTTAAATAAACCGAATATTACTGGGGTTTTTTCAGTATTTTCAGCTTGTACACTGACAGTGGCCATCAGAGGAAAAGTTCTGCGTGTGTTTTTTGAATATTTATGTGGTATTTATTGACAGAAAAGTTTTTTCTGGCTGCAGTGGAGCTTAAATAAACTCTGTCTGGCAGATGATTAGTGAATCCTGATAATTAGGGCTGTGCCTGTAATAGCCATTCATTTCCTCTGGTTGTTACTGCCACTTTGCTGCTACTAAATTAAATTGTGATCCAACACTGAGCAACTGTTGAACTAAAATATCACAACTCTCCATCATTAAACGTCCAGGGAAGTGTAGCAACACCTACACCTACACCTACGTCAGGTGTTACAAACACCCGTGACAGCTGATCTACAGTCAAATACAACATAAATTTGTTGTTGTTTAGTTTGTTCCCTGTGGGCCAATTAAAATGGAGAGAAATTCTAACTTCAAATGGAACGAGATAAAAGTGTGAAAGTTATTGATAAGAATATTTTCTGTTCAAGTGTCAGTTAATAAATAAATAATGAGTTTCTGCTCCGAGCAGCTGCACTAATTAATGAAAACCTCCACGTTAATACAGAATGTTAATTATGGTATAGATAAATAAACATTTGCGACATCTAGAGGCAGATTAAATAATGTTACAATGACCAGGCTTTAGTGGGCGTATTCAAAAAATACAGTACCCGCCCACTGATAAGATCGGGCCAATAGAAGCGCAGTTATGGATTATTGTGATAGTTTTGATGTTTTTTCCTCTAATGAGTAAAATCCCAAGACAATGGTTGGATGACTGAAATCACATATGGGGTCGTGAGACGTTTATGGCTGCATGTGTCAGTCACACTTGATCCAATATCTGCAAAAGTTATTATCAAACATCCCTGGTTCTAAGTCCAGACTGAATATTTGTCATTTTTAGAGACTAATAAAACCTAAAAAACACATTCAGAAACTTTAAAAGCAGGAATTTGGCCTTTGTTTGATGTTTGCCCTGCAGTGAAAGTGAGAGTAAATCCCAGAGTCTGTTCTGACAGATGGTTGGTTGAAACAATTGTAAAGAAAAACCTGCAGAACCTCAGTGAAAGGATTCTATTTATATTAAAATGGATGTTGATGTTGTAGAAGGAGCTCCTCTGGGTTAATGTGTGTTATCACAGGCTGCCAGGTCGTCGAACAATTTTAATATTGGACACAGAAACTGAAAGTTTGTGTATTGTAGTTACACAATTGGTTAAAGTGGGGTTTGTGTTTTTCACATATTGTTGGTTTATTCCGCCGGGTTAGAAAATCTGGACACATTCACACAATAGTAAAGTTGGGAGAAACTCTGCTGTTTCTAGTTGATTTATTTCTGGAGCAAAACAGTCATTCATTCAGACAGACAGTCAGTCAGTCAGACAGTCAGTCAGTCAGTCAGTCAGACAGTCAGTCAGCCAGACAACCCCACAAACAAATACATTAATTCAGTCTTTGTCAGCCATTAAACATGGGTGGAGGAATGGAGAGGAAAATGTCTTCTCACTGAGGCTGCAAGTTTTTTGATCATCTGCATCTTCATTTCTCTCATTTAAAATTATTTTCACAACAAGTTCTAAAGCAGGAAGTTTATACTTTTAATTACACATTATCAGAGATGAGAGTCCTGCATGGGATCACACACACACACACACACACACACACACACACACAGGGCTCACTAAGGAGGCAATTACAATTACTGTCATTTCCACAGCTTCACTGATGAGGGTGGTGATAATGCTGACAACAAAGCAGTAATCAGAACCAAGGATTGGACCCTGCAGCCTCGGCTAACAAGACGTCCCACTGACAAACAATCCAGGTAAGTAGGACACTGAAGACAGCAGGTCTAATCAGTGACATAAGACTTGGTTTGAATCCTGATTTCACTGAAAAACAGTGTCTGACCGTCCTGAGGTGAGAAACACATTTGGATTTTTACACCTAACAGGACACAGAACAAAAGCCAATTTAAAAAAAAGGAATTGCAGAATAATCCTTGGATTTTGACTTGGTTACTTTTTACATTTTTCCTTTACTTCTCATGGTTGTTTTTCTCCCTATAATACTAGCATTTCCAAAAGAGATAGCAAGGAAAAAAATGAAATAATTTTAGCCTTTATTCATGACTTTCACGTGTCATTATTGTTAATATCTATCTGCTCCAGATCCAGCTCTGTGTCATGATGTTGTACCATGATAAGGAATTTCTTTAGATAATCAAAATATCTATGATTATTCTACTTAACGTGGCATCTACAGACAACTAAACATCCACATCACGTTACTTAGTGGCGTTAGTCATACCAAATGCGGCCTTCAGGGGTCGCTCTTGAGCCCCATGCCTAAGATCCTTCATTGTAACAGGCAAGTCTGACCAGTGCGGAGAAAAGGTTGTGAAATGTAGCTGAGCCTTTCAGAGTTGAATAAACAGCCCAGGGTGAACATCTATCACGACAGCGTCGACGCAGACGGAGATAAAAGGAGAAGAAAAACTCTGGCTGTGATGGAGAGATGTGGCTTTTTATAGCAATAATCCTCACTGCTGTTTTACTGGGAAAAAATAGGATTTTATCACAGACGTTTCACTAATGTGATGCAGTGTCAGGGCTGGAGTGACAATAAGAAAATGCACATCCAACCAAGTCAGAAGAATCAAGTATGGAACTGAAAAAACTGTAAAATAAAATGTAAAAAAACATCATTTCATCTGTTTATACATATAACCTTAATCTCATTTAAAAAAGATGCTTTGATTTGATTCATCACCACCTCCTCCCCAAACATGTGGATGTGTTTCTGTTGAGGGTATAAACAAGGAGCAGGAAACAGACGTGGCTTCGACATCCTCCTCCTGCTCCCACTCCTCCTTCTCCTCCTCTATTTCCTCGTCCTCCTCCTCCTTCTCCTCCTCCTGTGTTTATGAAGAATCACAGGTGTCAAGTGTCAGACCTTGTGGTCCAAAATCAACCCAGTTTTGCTGTTGTATAGAAACCCCCCGTGGGAGGACAGTGTTGAGATGATGGTGGGACGCATCACGTGACTGAATACCCTGGTTGTGTAAAGTCCAGATTAATCCAGTGGTAGTTTTTTCTTGTTCCAATCTTCACTAATGTTCTTGCATGGACAACTTCATCTCAGAAGTTCTCTGCGGCTGTTACTGCACTGGCTCTCCCTCCCCCTGCTGGCAGTGACAGACACCTGCAGGTCTCTGGGTTAGTTTGGAGGCTCAGACGATGGTAAATATAGACGTGTGATGTTATGGCATTGAAGACACATTAAACACACACTTGGAGGATTGAGCTGCTGCAGATGGAGGAACACTTCATGGTGCAAACATTGACAACTTTACTTGCATATTATTATCACTGTTGTCATTATGTCATTATTAACTCAGTATGTGCTTTCAGTGACAATCAAATCAAAGATTTTTATTAAAGAAGTTTACGGAGCAAACTTTTATTAAACCTATGTTACATAAGTAAACGCCACTAGATGGCAGCATTGCAGCCCATGTAAAATATAACCAGGCTTTATATTAGTTATTAGTATCATTTGATCATTGAAACATAATTAAGTGTTTGGACAACATTAACATTTTGCAGATGAGCAAACACTGTGTATAATAAATCACTTTTTTATCCTTATTGTTCTGTAATAACTACATTTAATTTGTTTACATTTATTGTTTCCTTTTCTGTCTGAAAACAAAGAGATTATTTTTCACCTTATCTCAGTCAGACACAAACAAACTCTTGTCCCGACTTTGCTGGCTCTTTGAATTCTTTGCTGCATTATATCCGGCGCTTTCACAAAGTAAATAGGTTTTACCGTTTTTTTTGTAAATACCTCCAGTTTCTTTTCTAAAGGTTGTTAGAGTTCTCCTTTAGTATAGGCAGAGATAAGATATACTGTGCGTCGTGCGTCTTTTGTCGTCCATCATACTGTGGGCTACTTTTTTAATTACTTCAAACAGAGATGAAACTGCTTTTGAAAAATAGATGTAATTGCCTTCTTGCAGAGTTAAATCAAAATCCCTGCGTTTGCATAAAAGCTCCACCAGGGACCAGTTACCCTGGTTCTGTCCACAGATCTTAACTTAATATCTATCTACCAGTGCAATTCAGGTCAACAGAGGCAGGCGGGGATGTAATCTACCCAGGAGGTTGGTAGTTCCATTCCATCTGCCGGTGTACCCATGAGCAAAACATATAGCCAAACGGCTCCTGGCAGTAATTATGTTGGTTGCTGATAGTTATGTAAAAACCTTGATGTGGTTGCTGTAAATATTGGTGTGAATGGACCTTCATAAATAAATACAGCCTGAAGCATCAGCATAAGTTGAAGCACAGCATAAATACACAGCGTTTAGCATCCAATGCTCACTGACGCCTCTGTGTGTAAAACCATGGGAGCCCCTGGGACTGGAGGTGATGGATTTTTGGTTCTCCCCCATTTAGCATCACTTTGTCTCACGGCCATGACTTTAAGAGCCGCCTCCCATTAATAAACAGCCGAACACAGACAGCACTGAGACGTCAGTGATGATCAGGGCCATTAGAATCAACTCAGATGGACAGAAAGGCTTGGTTTGACGGTGGACGGACAGTCACATCCACCGTCCACGTTATTAATCCCTCAACTCAGCAAATGTTATTCTCTCAGATCCCACTGAGCCCAGCTGATGTGTAGACACCTTAATGGAGCCACTGATGTAAATGAGGTGATTGGACCGTGCCCTTAACTGTGATTTGTAAATTTCACAGTGACATTCATGGATGTGCGTTCCTGCAGACACTCCCACTCACGACTGGCTGTGTTCTTCAGGCCTCCTTCAGTGCTGCGACGGGTGAGGAGGAGATAATATGAATAACGAGCCAAATGGTGCAGAGACTTTGTGTTCATGGGTCATAAACATGTATACGTGCACGTGTGTTCATGTTGAAGAGCAGCTGAAGGCAAAGCTCTGGGGCCGTTTGAGCTCCGAGTCCCAACATCCAGCCTGGGTGTCAGGGATCGCTCTTAATTACTTTCCATCAGAGCGTCACTGTTAGTCCCACAGACCCATGTCTTAGGTAGAAGAGGGGATTAAGCATTTGACATGGTGGTAATTGGCCGGCGCCTTCTCCCAAAGTGAACATCAGACAAATGGCAGCAGCCGAGGGAGGGAATTATCAGCTCTTCCTCGGCTCCGTCAGGCCTCTGACCTCTGTGCCAACACACATCTACAATCTGCTGCTTTCAAACATGCTGGTGCTGCTCGATGGAACGATCATTGAGGGACATGTTATTGTAGTGACTTTATGTTCTGTAGCAGCAAACAACCTCAGTACCGAAGTAAAACTAAAGACAGGGGGCGCAAATCTGTGAAAAACCCTGTGTCTGCCATCTATCTGTCAATCTGTCTGTCTGCATCATTTTATACTCATTTCATTTATGAAGAACATGGCTTAGTGTAACCATGGCAACCGATGGTCAGTTAGAGAGCATTGGCTTACAGGAAAGTACCAGTTTTGTGGTCACGTGTGTCGTAGCTGTGATGTTCTGTATGTCATTCAGGGCCCACGCTGTGGATGGGGGTCATTTCTGTTGCCTTACAGTAAGAAAGTCGGTGGTTTGAGACCCTGTGGTAACTGTAGACTAGGAATAGGAACAGCAGAGCATAAATAAAGAATGAAAAACATTAGGGACGTGTTTTCAGTCGGGTATTTCCAATATATGTGTTTACCTCAAATGCATGTTCCTAATCTCTGCAGTCTGGCAGGTTTCTTTCATCTGAATAAGGAATAAGAGTATAAAAAAAACCTAACGTCGTCTTCTTTGTTCTCCTTTCGATGGAATGAAAGAGATTAAGATGCAAAGGAAAGGAAACACGTTTCCACATTCCAATTCAGTTCTGTGATTTAATTATTGGCGAAGTGTAGTTCCAGCCTCAGGAGAGTCTCAGAATTAAGCATCATAATTAGGCAAACACAGAAAAACTTCTGCATAATTTTAGACCAGAGATCAAAACAGCTGAGGCTAATTAAACAATACATCCATATCTACGCTGTCTTTTTATATCTTTTAACTCCATTTGCATCATGTTTTGATTTTGGATTTTTATGCTGTTTTGAGAAGAAAGACTTTCTCTCTTCATCCAATTAGTCTGTGAACACAGGTAGCAGTTCACTTTGAGTTCCAGATATTTGAACAGGCTAACACTCAAAGGCTAACACCGGTGAACATAAATAGTTCTGTTCTTCACACAGCCCGACTGCAGCGCTTCGGGGGCAGCTGTCTTAGATGTGGAGGGATTTCACAGCTAAACGTGTTTTTCATGTTCTGACACAAGACCAAGAGCAAATTAATGTAGGAGAAACATTGACTTGGATGAAGGTGAAAACTTATTTAAAGGACCAAAGGGTTTTTGTGTTTGATTGGCAAATAAGTATATCAGTATACATTAAAATCACATCACAATATTGTGCTTAAAAAGGGAACTTTTTGACGAACCTTTGGAAGAAAATCAACCTTGACCTGAAAAAGACCTGAAGACGGTTTACTAAAAATTCTTATTTGACCAAATTCAAATTCTGTCCGTTTATTTTTGCACATTTGCATTCGAACCAATGAGGAACGTTGTTACATTGTTGAATTCAATATGTCATGACCACATTTCTATTCAGACAATAATAGTGTTGACGTGTGAATAAGAGGCAGTGTTGAATTAATCAATGGTGGTCGACATTCTTTTTGCAGTCAAACATCTGCCCATTGATCAGACCTTAATCCTAAGGCTGATCATTCGTTTGGTTGTTTTCTTCTGCCACTCCTTAAACTGTAAGGAAACTTTAAGGAGTGGCAGAAGAAAACAACCAAATTAAAGGATATGACTGTGATGAAAACATTTTAATCATAATTATAAATGTTTGGCCACAGTGCAACTTCAATAATGGTATACCTTTAAGACCGTGATTGTCTTTCAATGCAGAACTCTTGGCCTCCAGGTGGTGGAGCAGTTGTAACTCATTCTTTTAACCACTTACTATTATTATTATTGTTGTTGTTGTTGTTGTTGCAGTGTAGACTCAGTTTTCCAGTCTCTGGACCTGGACCACATGTAAACAACGCCATGAACCACGTCCAGTTTGCGACCTATAGTTTGACACACGTTGTTCTCTGCTTGCCTGCTGAGACTTGTGAACTGACGTGACCTGTGCATCGTCAAACATGTACGTTCACCGCTGAAGAACGAGTCGTCGACTTTTCGTTTCCCAGATGTGACCGAGAGTTCGTTCTTTCCAAGAACCAAACGCTCCCAGACGGAGCTGCCGTGAGGCCGAAGGATAGACTCCTGACGTCGGTGTTCCTTCGCCTTCTTCTCTGCAGGAAGGCAGCGAGAGTCCAGGAAGCGCGGCCCAGTGACCGAGGTTTGGGGCGTTGACTAAACTCCACTCGGACCAATCAGAGTCTACGGTGAAGAACTTTGTAAACAAGTCTCACACGCCGTGTTTAAAGCCCTGGTTCCTCTCCAGCTGCTTCTACGATCTCGACCTGCGGACATGTGGCTGAGTGTCGACCGTCTCCGAACAGGTGAGCCGCGTTCGAGTCTTTTATTTTGGGCTGCGATTTACGGTGGAACTCTGTTTGTGTGTCCGTGTGTGTGTCGGTGTGTGTGTGTGTGTGTGCGCGCGTTCCCGTGACTCGTAGTAGTAGTAGGAGCGGCGCTGGTGCCAAAACAGCTGTCATGTTGATGTTCATGTTGATGGACCCAAAGATCTGCTTTACTTCGGGACAAAGTCAAGTTTCTGGTCGTTATCGACTTTTTCATCGAGTCGTCGAACAAAGTTGTTTTCAAACAAACTTTCTCGTCACCGTCAACAAGTGTTTGACGACTGTGGGCTCTGTTTTCCTGCTCTTTGACGTCATTTTGACTTGACTCCTGGCAGCGAGTCAGTCAGTCCACCACTGGTCAGACTCGTTAGTAGCGGTTTAACTACTATAACTAATGAGAGAATGAGGTTTGAACTCAGTTTGACAGACTTGGTTCGTGGGTGTGGTGAAGCTCACACACTGTATCTATTCCACTGATGGTGTCAAAAGGTGGAGTTAGCAGATGTTCCCGGTCCTGGTTGGAGATAAAACCAAACTTCCTGTTGTTTTTGTTGGTTTGTTGTTGGACCAATGTGTACTGTATGTCTTTATACTGTCAAAGACTCAAATCATTTGCACATTCTGCCTCTAGGGGGCAGATTTGGCAGACAACATATGGTGGAAGGAAATGAGATTTTATAAGCCAAGATATGATACAGTATAAAACCATATGTTATGACAAAGTTTATTGGTTCCAGAACGAGGAGAAAAGTTCCAGAAAATCCTGGTTAATATCAAATCAAATCAAATGAATATTGTTCATTCTCCAAACAAACTTAACATTATTGTTAAGTACTAGAATGATACCAAATGGAAAACACTTTATCATCTATAATGACTGTATTGTGTTGTATTTATAGTGTGCAGTACAGAGTACAGAGTAGATTTGTGTCTTTAAAGTTAAGTACTGCAGTAATCATATCATGTTGTTCTTTACTAGTTAACTGTGCAGGACTTCTTTGTTATGAGGCCATTAAACCTGTCAGTGGTGATAAGTGGTGATACTGGTTTACTTGGTTGGTTTATTATATGAGCCGTGAATCACCTGCTGGTCAACATGGAACCAAGTGGACAGTAAAGTCCATTTATATATTTAATGCAGTGATTATGCAGCCAGTTAAAAATGCACAGCCTTCAATTCCAGTAGCAGCATTTCTCCACCCCCCCCCCCCCACCCCCCCCCCCCCCCCCCCCCCCCCACACAGC
>JAFBJS010003936.1:151847-163945 GCA_016785265.1 Paraplagusia blochii
ATTATATGAGCCGTGAATCACCTGCTGGTCAACATGGAACCAAGTGGACAGTAAAGTCCATTTATATATTTAATGCAGTGATTATGCAGCCAGTTAAAAATGCACAGCCTTCAATTCCAGTAGCAGCATTTCTCCACCCCCCCCCACCACCACCACCGCCCCCTCCTCCTCTGCACACTACGACTTCCAAGTCGCCAACAGAAAGTCAAACTCGCATACTTTTCTGCAGAGCCCCAATAAGCCGCTGCCGCTGTCCCCTGTGGTGCTGAAAGTGAACTGCACTGTAGACGTGCGGCGTTCTGTTGCCTACTGTTTTATTGTTGCTCCGAACAGCTTGCTGTCGGCTACAAAACGTCTTCATTCAGAACGGATGTGGGCACAACTCTCGTTGTGGAACGTCAACATCTGCATGGTCTGCGTTCCCTCAGCACGCCCACCTCAGCTGGAGGAGGGGGGAGAGGAAAAGCTTCCTGTGAGAAGTGTATCAGCTCAAGTTCTGGGCTCAGGCCCGGGTGGGGGGAGTTAGAGGTGGGGGTGCAGGGAGGAGGAGGTGGAGGTGGAGGTTTTTTTTTTTTTTTTTTTTTTCCCCTGTCCTTTTTTTTTTTTCTCCTCTGCACTGACACGACGTGTTTCCTTAGAATGTGTTTGTACCTCAGTCCTGTTGTCTGAGCTCTTCTGAATTCTCATTTTGAAGGAGGTTTTTTTATTCCTCTAATCTCTGACACTGCATGATAAATGGCTGAGAGTAAAAAACCTGACAGGCCTTACTCTTATTTCCACTAGTCCTTGAATTTCCAGTTTTGACCTCATAACCTGCAGCTTTTAGATTCCTGGACAAATTTAGACGAACGAGTCAGACTGAAGCACCGAGGATCACAGAAACCACGAGAATCATCTGTGGAGTTGAAGCCAAATCTGATAAAAAGGCCCAGATAGAAACATTCATCACCTTCAGTCGACCTGTTACTGTCCTGTTACTGTCCTGTTACTGTCCTGTTACTGTACCGTACTTCAACCACTGTCAGTCATGATAAAGAAAATATATTAATGGACCATTTAAATGAAACGTCTGATGCAACCAACTGTTAGTAAAAGTGTCAGATTAAACCTGTCAAACTGAACAGTTAATTGGATCAAACCCAGAGCCTGAAGACGTGGTTGGTTCTGTGGAGACGACTGATCCGTTTTTACTGGTTATAAGTGACAGGACGTGAGAGTGCTGTGTTGTCATGGTAACAAAGCACAACACTGCACACAACCAAAGTGACCATCACCTTAGCACAGTTGTCAGGGCCACGTCCTCCTTCACCTGGAGACAGAAGATGAAATACTATTGGACACAGACCAATAGGTGGAGACACAAAGTCACAACCACAGACAGTTGCAGTGTTTATATAAACCATGTGGACAGGCAGACAGACAGACAGACAGACAGTGTTCAGGCACCGTGGTATTTTTCTGCATTTCTGTCTTTATCGTTAACATTTTTCCACATTTCAAAATAAATCTTCCTTCTCCACTTGTATTTGGACAAGGAGTGAGATTGGATGGAGCTCTAATTGTGCCCTGGGGGGAAACTACTTCAGTTGGTTCATGTCAGGTCTTCATTTGCAGAGAAATACACAGAGTTCTGGAGGTTGGAGGTTGGAGGTTGGAGGTTCTGTGGCCTCTCCTTGGTTCAGTGGTTTTGGACATTTTTATACCACATCTGCATTTAGACATAAGCTCAACAAGTCATATCTCCTCGATCAGCTGTGTAGTCAAGTTCTAGTCATGAAGTGCTCAGATCTTCACGACTACATTTGTATCCAGGTCAATGAAAGGAGATAGAAATAACAGACAAGAGGCTGCGGTTGGAGGAGATGAAGATGCTGAGGATAAGAACAGAGCGACAGTTGAGGTGGAGATGGTTTGGATATGTCCTGAGGAGACATGGTGAATATATCAGAGAAGGTATATTAGTATTTCATAGAGTTGCCAGGGAAGAGGAGATGAGTAAGACCTCAGAGGAGATTTGTAGATGACGTCAAAGAGTAAAAGCTGAAGATGCAGGAGATGTAGACATGTATGGATCCAAGTAGGCAACACGGTGCCTTGAATGGATGTCAAACAGAGAGACATGTCAGAACTTGAAGATCCAGCCTCATCGCTCACATCCAAAAATAAAATTCTCTGCTGTCAAAAAGAGGAATGTTGCTGCTGTTGCTGCTGCTGCTGCTGCTGCTGATGTTGCTGCTGTTGCTGTTGCTGCTGCTGTTGCTGCTGCTGCTGCTGCTGCTGTTGCTGCTGATGTTGCTGCTGCTGCTGTTGCTGCTGTTGCTGATGTTGCTGCTGCTGCTAGATTCCTGACACTTTACAACTGTTAACCAATGACCCAGGTCATGCTGCAATACTTTGAAGTTATTCATATTTTATATGAACAATACCATTTTTTTACTATTTTATAAAAAACTACATTACATTAGCTGGAAAATTAGATGGGTATTAAAGGGTTAAACACTGCAGTCCTTTGGCAAAGAAAAGTCAAGTTCAGCTCTTGTCTTTTTTTGTCTTTTTCCTGACACTCTTTGTCTAATGAGGTGTTTATAGCATAATGTGGGATTAGTTAAAATTCATCGTATTATTGTGTATATGAGAGACAAAAAGGAGATGATGGATGCAGTGAGGAGGAGGACATGGAGGACGTTGGAGTTAAAGTTGAGGACACAGAGGACAGGGGCAGATGGAAAAGGATGAATTTCTGTGGCAACACCTGAAAAAGGGACAAGGCAGAAGAAGAAGAAGAAGAAGATTGCACGTCTTCTTCTTCTTTTAAAGTAGTTGTAATTCACCAACATGACTTGGATCATCTCAGCAGAACAGGCAGATGAAGGTGATGTTGAAGCAGATGGAGATGTTTTCTGTATAAAAGTTCACTTGACTCTCAGTTTGTTTGATGGTTTTCAATTTGCCCTTTGAGAAAATAACAAAATCAAACATTTGACCTAATAAAACCTCGTAATCTGGAAAAAGGAGACAAACGTCGTTGTTGTTGTTGTTTTTCTTCCTTTGTTGTCGTGTTGCTATATCACATGACCGCCTCCGTGTTTTGCTTGAAAACCTACAGACGTCATCACTTCCTCTTAGACAAATGGTACAGGACGGAGGAGAAGTGTGTCAGCTGTGACACAAACCCAAGGGGGTTTGGTTTGACAGTAAACTCACAGCTGACTTTTACTGAGAAATGGGTTTTTTCTTTTTTTTTCTTTTATTTGTCTGACGCATCAAAGCATCGCTGACATGACTGAGCCTTTAGTCCTCCTGCCTCATCTCATATGTTTCTAACTTTCCATTTTTAAGTGATGGCGATGATGAGTCATCAATAACTGGTCTGTTCTAATCAGATCAAAACTCCTTCCAGTCCGACTCCTGCTGTACAATCACATATGAACAATAACCAATGACAATGACAATGACGGACAAATGTGATTCACACCAATACTATCACGGTGTCGAGTCTATGAAACGGAAAATCCAGACAATTAGTTTCACAGAATTAGTTTCTCTGTAAAAAAAAGAAAAAGGATTCAATAAAACATTTGAGTACTTGTTTTTATGGGTGGGGTTGGTGGAGGTGCTGGTGGTGGGGGGTACATTCAGGGATGTGAATGAGACAAGGATCAACTATGGAATCTGGCAGATGTTTTGCAAATAGAACATCTGGTCCTGGCAATGTTAACCATATCAGACGCCATAAAGTACAGTACAAGCAAATTTCCAGTCATTATACACAAGGAAACAGCTGCAGTAAATGAACCGTCGCAGCAGTTTGTAGATTTGCTGTTTAGTTTGCATGGGTTTGTAACTGGCAACTAAACTCCCTGTACTTTCATCTGGACGGATTCTTTCACAGGGAAGAAAACACTTAGTGGTTTTATGTTGCAGTTTTTTCTATGTTTTAAAACTCAACAAAATCCAGTTACACTTTGATATAAATATATATATATATATATTTGTCCCTGGTGGCAGATGGGAGGAAACTTGAAACTGAAATGTTTCTGCCTTGTTGCGTCCATCATGTACATTTCCATGCCCTCTAAGGGACCTCATCCCTTACTTTGAAAACCCACAGCAGGTCGTATGTCTTTGAGTTTTTGTCTAGTTTTGAGCCAGACCTGAATCCTTACAGTGGTTTTATTTCTGCTGTGTCTTCTTCTTGCACCATCTGCTGACAGGGCGATGATGTGATGCTACACCCTCCCACCCCCCCCACCCCCAGCTTGTTGTCAGCTTGTTTCCCAAAGGTGCACTGACACCAGACATGTGATGGAGTCTGACGGATGTTCTTTTTTTTCTCTACGATGTTCAGTCAAAGGAAACAGCTCTTCTCACAGCAGCTCATCGTTAAATCTACAAACATTTTCATGCAAATAATCTGAAATGCCTGGAGTTTAGTTCATGTTACTGTGTTTGACGTCGACCAATGGTAAAAAAAAAGAATAGTTAATAATTGAATAATAATCTGATTAATAATATGACGCTGCCTGAGTTCACTTATCACTACATTATTGATTATTATCAATAAACTTAATTAATTGGAAAAATATAATTCTATACAGTATATATATATATATTCCACATCCACATCCTTTGATTTCCTATGACTGTGTTGCTGTGTCTTTGCCTTGTTTAATTTCTCCGGCGAAGTTTTGCGTTTAAATGTGCAGTAAAACAGTGCCCTCTTGTGGTCAGCTGCGGTACTGTAGGATGAAACTTTTTTTTTTTTTTTCATTTCGTCCATCATTATGCACTCGGTGTAGTCGGTGAAAATTGGTCTTCCCTCAGCTCCAGGAGAGTCGATGGTTTGATTCCCAGTCCTGTCTGCAGTGTGGAATATTTTTTCAGTCTGTGTTTGGCTCAGATTTTAATCCTGGCTGTTTTTACTGCTCTTTATTATTATTTAATCTAACATCACTGTTTAGTAGGCGACTTATGTTTAGGTTTGGGTGTTTATTCTGTGTATGGTTTCTTATTTGCCAGTGCATTGAGTAAGTCAGTCAAGATTCAGTCAATTTTATCCTTAATCGGCTCAAACTAATGATTGTTGTTATTATGCTATAAAAACACTCTTTCATTATTTTACTGCCACTTTTTAATTTTACCACATCTTAAAATTAAAAATAATACAATGTCGACCGTTAATTGATTATTTTATTCCATTCTTTTTCGCTAAAAGATCAGTATTTTTACTGCGTCTCTGAGTCATTGTTTGTGTCCAAACTCCTGAGGTTTCTGTCGAGGTCTGGCATCTCAGTGAAGGTAAAGTTGGACATAAGTTTGACCCGTTAACTGCTGCAGTGTAGAGACATGCACCAGGGGAATGGAGAGGGAGCCGAGCCAAAATGCAGAGTTGTTGATTTGCCAATCGATCGGTGCTGGTGACAGGGATGAGATTGGTCTCCAGAGGTGGAGTGAGGGTGGAGTGAAGGGAGGCACAACGTTGGATCCTTTAAAATGCCTTTTGAAATGATTGGAGCAGAGCCATAGTACTGGCTTCTTACCTTTTGGCAGCATCAACTTTAGGAGCTGGAGCTCCTGGCAGAACAACTAAATATTTAACAATATTATGTGATGGTTTATGTATTTGTTCAGTTTTTAACAAATGATGAAGTTATTTGTTGACAATGTTGAGAACTGGCAGTCTCTGTCAAGACTTTAGTCTTATTGGTTTTTCTTGTGCACAATAAATCATGGAATATGTATTTTAGTCTGTTTGGTGCAGCCACACATTTTTTTGAAACACAAAAAATATATGTGCACAATATGCCATGATAATATTTCTGATTATGTAATAATTTCAAAGATGTCCCAAAACCTTATACCACTGCGTATTATATGAAATACTCAGTGAAACACAGTGGAGAAATAAATGGAAGTTTGACTAAGCAAAAGTAAAATATATGACAGAAAGTTAAGGGTTAGTTGTTGGACATGAAGGTAGTTCAGGTAAAGCATAAAAATGTAAAAAATGAACACAAGGAGGAGACATAGACCATTTTTGAGGGATAAAGACATAAAATAATACAGAGGAAGTAGTTCTCTCAAATCATTAAAGATTTAATCAATAAAAAATATTTATTTTATAATCATTTAAGGGGATTTCTATAATGAAAATACAGTAAAATCCTAATTACAGAGCGTTTCATTTACATGATGAACTTTTACGGCTGTAAATCCAGCGTCTGTCCTATAATGTTTCGCCACATGATGGCAGCAAAGTTCTGTTTTTGGAAAAAAAAAAGGGTCTCCACTTAAACTACCTTAAACGGCCCTATTCGGCTTGTATGCACCACGATTTCAGCCATTATTATACTTGAGGTGATTTGATTTCCAGTAGTATTAGTCAGAAATATATAAAAATATATACTTATGTCCAGAAGTGTTTCCAAATGAGCCCTAGAAACAACAACATTTAACTGAAAATGGTGAAAATTGCCCCTGGACTTGGACTTTAGACCCCAAAGGTCCAAAGTTGTCCGTTCCCTGCAGCTGTCGCTCAAACCTCTGCCTCACTTCAGTAATTGCACATATTGCTGCGTTTAGAGGTAAATGTGAGGTCAGTGAAAGCAACATGTTTGGACTCCCTTCACTTTGAAGTCTAGTTCAAATACCTTCTCTGAGCTCCTCTGACCTCCAGGGTCTGACCACGGGTTGGACGTTTATACAAGACCTCAAATCAATCTAGATTGGACCACAGAGTGGACAGATGTGGATTAGCTGGGAATGTCACAGGTCTGTGGGTGAAACAAAGCTGTTTATAAGGCTGTGAGTGGTTTTTATTTCATCATGTGATCTCAGGACTTCACCCACACCTGTAGAGTAAGCTGGGAGTTTCTCTGTGTTTGGACCCATCTTCTCTAAGGTGGTGGAGGCCTGTCTCTCATCCTGGAGGGTTTTATTATCAGGAGAACTTCTGATCTTCTGCATCTCAACTGAAATGTAAATTCTGAGCCTGATTCTGAATCAACTTGTATTTTAGTTCCTCGATCTTCAGATTTTTACATTTCGTGAATGCAGGCTGAAGAAGGGAATTTCAAATTGATTTAATTGAATCTCTAAAAACTAAAAACACCTTTTTAGGATGATGTCACACGGGGCCCCAGGTCTGAATGGGAGCCATTAAAGTCTGTGTGGCTGCAGGAGCCTCTCCTCTGTGACCCCGTCCTCACCTCCCAGTATTTAAGGATTTCCTGGAAATAATTATCCAGCTCCAAATTTTTCACCTCAGGAAAAGTGAGTGAATATGTGAAGCTCGGCCCCAAAACCAGGGAGGTTGAATTAGAACAAATAAATTCAACTCTTTTGACAAAGCTCTTCCTTCAGTAACTGGTTTCACGTCCTTCCATGACTCTCATCAAATGATCAGTTCAACTCCTTCAGTTGATGAAGATCCTGGTGATTCTTGGTTTGGGTTTTTCTTCTTCCTCAGAGGCAGATCATTCAAAAAAATCACAAAATATATTTTTATAACAAACCTGAAAGATTCAATGACGAGAGTTTGATTTTCTTTATTTTTGGAGTCAGTGTAAAAACCTGGGAACTGATCCAAGTCCCATTTACCTGTGTTTAGTGAACGTCTCACTGATGTCTCCACCAACCAAACCAAATTAACTTATATATATTTGTTTTCTCTAATAAACCTCCAATTATTAAACGTAACTTTTTCTAAGAGGAAGAACTGGACTCTACATTATAGTTATAGTTGTGAACAAATTGATCAGTTTGTAGGATTTTGTTGCATTTTTTCTCCCAGTCAATTCTCTCTGTTCAACCTGGCAGCAACAGTTGACAGTTTGGTGACAAATGAAGTTGGTGTCCCTCTGGTCTCTGAGGGGACACATCACCTTACTGTCCTACACTGAACCTTCCTGTCCTCCCTCGTCCCTACGTGGTGAACTGACCTTAACTGTGCACAAAGTATAACATTGTCAAACCCGTGGACGTCCAGTGGACACATTTAGTCTTTGGTCTCCGCTCTTCCTTAACCCTTCGCTCATTTACAGTAACTCTGGAGGTCAAGGGAAGTGGAGCAAAGGTCAGCGAAGCTTTGTGCGTCTGGAGAGCATCCTCCTATGTTTGTGTCTGTCCGTCTGCATCTTGGTGACACGTGAAGGAGACCGAGACAAAAATGGGTTACGGGGCCCCCGTGTGGGGATACCCCGACGGGGCCCCAGAATTCCCCCCCTAGCGGTGCCCAGTGTGGAGGAACAACTATGGCCTTTGTTGGTCACCGTGAGGATCTCACACACAGTTAATATAGACTTTTCCCACTGACTCTGCCAGAAGACTGAAGTCATTTAATGAAGTGGCGGCTGAGTTTGGAAGGAGCCGGTGAGCTCACACTGACAGAATGGAAAATGTCTGTGTTATGCAGCCAGTGACAAGAGGAGTGTGTTCTGATGTTCACCTCGCTCCCTCGCACTGTGGAGGTGCTTCTCCTCACAGGAGATGTGAGAAAATATTCACCTGCTCTTCTGCAGAAATGATGAAGCCAAGAGGACGACTCAAAGCTAAAAGACAATTTGTCTGTTGGATTAAAAATAAAAGAGTCTTAGTTTTTATAGCTAAATAAAGACTAAAAATAAGGCATAAGGATTAAAATGAATAATCAGTAATAATCAATACCTCAGATTTGATGGAGTAAAAAATGGATATTAACCTGAGCTCATAGGAGAAATGTCTTCAGGACTCAAACTTTAGTCTAGATGCAAGTCAAATGTTAAGACCAGGGGACTCAAACTCCAATAAGTTCAAGGGCCGCGTTCAATACAAAAGAAAAAAATGTATAAAAAAATCAGTTTCCCATAGATTCTGTGTAGTACAACACTGGACCAGAAGGGGGCTGTGGACCTGGGTTTTATAGGATTTACCATAAAATGTAGAAAACAAATCTATAAAATAGTATAAATTAAAGTTTCACGTCAAGCCGCAAAATATCGTTGCACTGGCTGTGAGTTTAGTGAATAAAATATAAATTATAATCGATAAAAAAGATCAGTTGAAAAATATCTGGAAGTTTGTCTGAACTATTTGACTTTTTAAAGTTTAGTTAAAGTTAGATGAGATAAAGTGAAAAAAAAACCCAATGAATAAGTTAAAGTCCAACTGAAAGTAACCACAAAACTAGTGACAGAATTTCACTGAAATGTGTCCTCAAACAAGTGTCCAAGTGTCCATGTTCAGGCCACTCCTGTCCTGCTAAAGTGAAAAGAGTCCAATTATCTCAGCCATTCTGTTCTGTTGTATCTTTGTTCGCTCCATTTATTAGAGCAAAACCTCAGCGTTCAGGACGATTATCACGCCTGTCCGTTTATCCCCTCCCTGGACAGAATGGACAGTATCTCTGCATGTATTTGGTCACACTTCCATTTGGACCGCTGTCTTTTCATGCTATCAGTGGACAGATTGCTCCCCGTCCTGGTGTCCCGTTGTGCAGCTGTCAAGTTATTTTCCAAACGGCGCGGTGTCATTTGCTTCAGATTCCGTCCTTTTCAATTTTGTCTCTTGTCTTTTATTTTACGTTGCATTGAGGCTGAGCGTCAGCGGGCCGATTCATTCTTCTCGTCTTCTGGGAGACCTTTTTTTTCACAACACCATAAGACCCTTTTTAAAATCCACAGACAATGTGTTTTTGTTCATCCATTTTTTTTCTCCGTCTCTCGCCCCCTTCCTGTCTCCCAGAGACGCCGTGCGTGTTCCTCTGTCCATGACCAACCACGGTGACTGTGTAGTAACTCATGTGGTCCTCTGTGAGGAGCACGTGGCCAACACACCGTCCAGGTCATGAAAGCGTCCTCCTCAGTCCACAGGAACAATGGACCGGCCCGTCCAGGACCATTGACTCAGCTCTGGTCCAGCAGTCACATCACAGTCACTTTGTCCTGTCGTCTGTGGATGTCTCTGATTCCTGGCAGGCTGGACTATCTCTTTGGGAAACCAGGCAAACTGTCTCTTGCATGTTGTGTCTTCATGGAATTCCTTTGTCCTTCAGTCCTCACCTCTGTCCACGAATACAGAGTCTCTTCACCGCACAGTGTTTTAGTTTCAGTGGCTCAGGTTTTTCAAAATCATCTCAGCTCATTTCTTTACATTTACCAAGGAATAGACAGAAGACAGGAGACAGAACTGGAGGTGGAGGAGTTGAAGATGCTGCTGAGATTGTCTTTAGGAGAGACAAGGATGGACAGGATCAGGAATGAGGTGATTGGAGGGACAACACAGACAGGAAGGTTTGGAGAAAAAGCGGGAGAAGACAGATTGAGATGGTTTGGACATGTCCAGAGGAGGGACAGTGGATACATTGGTAGAAGAATGATCCTAGAGATGGAGCTACCAGGTAGGAGACAAAGAGGAGATTAATGGAGGACGTGGAGGTACTTAAAGAGGACAGGGTGAAATGGACATTGTTGACTGGCTGTGGAAACACCTGAAAAAATGGACAAGCCAGAAGGAGGAGAAGATTCCCCCTGGAATTGAACCCAGGACCCTCTACTCCCTGTGCCTGAGTCAGGTGTTCTGTCCACTTTAAAACATCTTCACATTAATGGACAGTTTATATTGTATGTAGTCTCCACCACTGCCACCCAAATCACACAGCTCCATCCTGTCGGCCTTGGTGCAGGTGGTGAGTCCAGTGGATTTGGACTGTGGGTTCTGTGGGTTTGGACTCTGCTCTGCTCAGAGCAGCTCAGTGGCAACTTGGCAACTGGTGGATTCAAACCAGAAACCTTGGGTCTGCCTCCTTAACCGCCAGGCCACCGCTGCCGCCCCTGTCTAAACATGAAAACATTACGTTGAAGGTATCAAAGTGGAGGAGGGTGGTGAAGATGACGGGGTTGAGGAGAAGGAACAGAGACTTTTTTGATTCTCCAGACCAGGTCCAGGTCCAGGTCCAGGTTTGGGCTTTAATGCATGACTGCTGCTGTGGATGTGTGTGTTTGTATAAATCCTGGTCCGTGTGAAGGTTGGTCCAAAAGAAAAAAAAGTCCTTCAAGCTGAATGTTCAGCCGCAACATCATCAAATGATGTTGAGATCATTGGAAAATAATCCAGACAGATTATTGTCATTTAGATCAGTGTTCACAACATTTTTTACTGTAACTTTTTCAGGGACTGGTCGTTAAGTTGTGGCAGATAAATACCTCTTAATAAGATTACATTTCTGATGTTCTGAAATATTTTCCTACCTATAAAATCTTCCTACCCCAATTAACTGTGCATGGACACAACAAGGATTTCCCAAGTTCACACAGCCTATAATTTTCTGCTACCAGACTAAAAGTTAGACTCTGTGTCATTTTGAGTTTATTGTTGTTGTCTTCACTGAGAAAATATTTCCTAATCAAATAAAGTCCTTATAGAAGGAATATACAGATGGGACCAAAAGGAAACATTATGTCTCTGCGGCCCGGCACCAATTCACCCACGGACCAGTACTGGTCCCCGGCCCAGTGGTTGGAGACCACTGGTTTTGGAGGTTAACAGTAACATTTGACCCGTGTCTCCTGTTCTCGATTATAGCAGCTTTTCAGCCGTTTCAAAATCTTTCCTGATGTCCCCAAACTGAGACTGATGGACACTCAGTGATGTCCAACCCTCAACCTTCTTGACGGTTTCAAACCAACACCTCCACAGGTGTTACCTTCTCTGTACGTGTGCAGACCTGACGTGACTGTCCTTAAAGCAGCAAAGGTCAAAGCGAGCCTCACTGTACTGTAAGTGTGTGTGACGTCTCCAGGTCTCCAGTCTGGTGGTCTCCCCATAAAGATGTTTAATTGGTGTAGAACGTAGGACCACAGTTCTCCTGCCAGCACTGATGAATAGAGGAACGGATCTGAGCGAAGTGTGGAGCTGCCAAGAAGGAGGAATGTGTGATGGTCAGAGAAACACGGGGACAACAGGGTTTCTACCTCCTGACCCGTGTGTTTGCTCTACGGCCGCTGCAGCCACAGACACAGACACAGTCACAGACACAGACACAGTCACAGACACAGACACAGACACAGACACAGACACAGACACAGACACAGACACAGTCACAGACACAGACACAGACACAG
>JAFBJS010003936.1:164029-190865 GCA_016785265.1 Paraplagusia blochii
TGTATAAGAGACAGGTGTGTGTGTGTGTGTGTGTGTGTGTGTCAGGACAGGATGATGCCACCTGCCAAGAAAAGCAACTCACACACTCACACACACACACACCTGCCCTTCTCTGACACCAGTGCTGCAGCAACATGAAGATCTTCTGCGTGAGGTGACGGTTCATCAGATGTGTATAAGAGACAGCTCTTCACAGTGGATGAAACAGACGAAGCTGATGATGCGAAGTCTCAGAGAAGGAGAAGTTCAAGAGTCCATCTACAGTAAATGATCTCCTCCACCAGTCTGTTCTCCAACTGGACTGAAAGTCCAGGGATTCAGTTACAGTGGACGACCGTGTCCCTTCCTTCGGCCTCACAACATCTGCTCCCGCTGAGCCACCTGTCTGCTGTCAGATACAATATTAATGTATTTCCACTGAATGTGGTCGTGTCAAGGACTGTGGACAAGCATTTTATTGGAGCTGGTCCGTCCTCCCTGTCTCTCGCCCGTCCCCTATCCGTCCGTCCGTCCGATGCTCCTTCTTCCCACTGAAGTGCTGCGATGCGTGCGCTCGTGCTCGTGATCTCAGCGTGTCTCCGTCCTCCATCCAGAGCTGGTTTCCCAGGAGACACACAACTGCGTGTGCTGGGAGGGTGGCAGAGGGATGACCGACGGGGGCGGATGCGGGGGTCTGTGGCATGTTGGACGGTGGAGGGGCGTTTGTGGTGGGTGGGTGGGTGTGTTTTTTTGTAGGGTGAAGTAATGAGTGGTGCAGTGGAAGGAAGAAGGAGGGTGGGGGTGACGGGGGTGGCAGCAGAGTGAGGCCAGTCCAGGCGGGTGGCACGGCAGCGGGGCCTCCTTGTGTCCTGGTCGCCCTTGTCCCTCCTGGTCCCTTTGGTGGACAGCATCTGCAGCCTGCTTTACATGCAAAACACACCCTGCAGAGAGGGCGTCTACACATGGGGCTGAGGGGGAGAGAAGAAAAGCATTCCTGAGGCAGCGCTGGGAGAAGAGGGAGGTGGGTCTCTCTCTTCAACAGCCTCCCTCACCACTGTCTCCCCCAAATCAAGCTGTGGGGGACGGGGGGGAGTTTTGCTATGAATCTGTCTGTGGCTCATTTCCACCCTCATCACAACAATCGTTGTCTTCAGTTTTCTTCACACTCTGCTTCATCCTGATGAAGATGATGCTGCTGCTCAGTTTAACTCAGGAAATCAGGAGGAGTCCAAGTCCAGTCCTGGGGTGATGGAGGTGGAGGACACCACCTGTGACCACCTAACGTCTCTAACTTAAAGAACCCAGATTTCTGACTCAGAGTCCCCAGAGTTCCTTCTTAGTCCATAGGGACGGACTCACAGTCTGCCCCCTGTTGTTGGCATCAGGGCTTCTATTGTTGGAGAAGGAAGAAAATAATCCACGAAGAAATGGTTTCTAATAAAATAATAATGTCTTTTCTTCCATGGCTGCTTCTCCTTTTCCTTTTCCGTCTATTATCCGTACGGTGAAGTCACAGAACAATGTGTCCAACACCAACCAGATGTCATGGCATCTGAGTCATCTCATGCACAGGACACTGTGTGTGTGTGTGTGTGTGTGTCAGGACAGGATGATGGCACCTGCCAAGAAAAGCAACACACACACACACACACACACACCTGCCCTTCTCTGACACCAGTGCTGCAGCAACATGAAGATCTTCTGCGTGAGGTGACGGTTCATCAGCCTCAGCATCAGAGAAGAAAAACCACACAGTTTAAGTCTAATGTCCTGCAGTGGTGGTTGGAGCTGGAGGTGGAGCTGGAGGTGGAGCTGGACTGTCATCCAGTCAGGCTGAGGTCACCAAACCTCTGGGCTTCATCTCCTGTGAACAGTGGAATTGACTCATTGCTGGGATTTTCAGATCCTCAAGTGACATTTCATCTGAGGCGGCGCAGGTTTGTCTTTCTGCTTCAGCAGTGACGGGAAAATTAGGTTGAATTTAAACTGTGGTCAGAGGAGGGGGGAGGTCTGGGGGGTTAGGGGGGGACGACTTGTCTTTGTCATTCCATTTATTCACTCTGAGATTCCTTTCATCTGAGGATTTTCTGAAGGATTTCTGCAGATGTCTTTATTACAGAACAATTTCAGCAAATTATCCTCTAATAGTTGGACTTTGCCTCCAGACTAAAGGATCAGAAAACAGTCCAACGTCCAGACTCTGCTCAGAGACCTGACGCTGACGTGATCTCCAATCCAGGACCTCTTATTATTGGCGTTAAAAACCTTAATATTCTAATTAGAAGGTCCACGTAAGTCTTACAGTATTAAAGGAATAGGACTGTGTTCAAACTGCTCTTTTTGCTCCATCTTCTGCTTCCAAACCTACGTCCTGATGCACAATCAGGGTTTTTTCCTCTATGTTCCCCAAGATGGAGGCTTCCTCCTCCCTGAGTGTCTTGGTCCTTCTTGATGTGAAGGACGGGAAGATTGATCCAAAACTCTTCGTGCCACCAGCAGAGCTTTGAGGAAGAGATGAATGAGCTGCTTCCACCTCCACCATCATGTCCATCAAACCTCACTTTGAGCCCAGTCTTTTCCTTCAGTCCAGTGGAAAGTGTCTCAGTCTGAGTGATTCCATGCTCTGCTCTCAGTCAGTCAAGCAGCAGCTTTGATTTGTTGAAATACAACCTTCCATAATTCACCACTGTTGAAATGTCAGTCAAGGCAGAAGAAACGTTCAAGAGCTTCAAAGTCTGGAGACCATCAACGTAGAGATCCCTCCATGGACTAACTGACGTCAGTGAGGCTTAGTCAGAATATTTCTCTCTTTTTTTAGTATTTTTTTCTGCTCCTGCTTTTCCATTCTTCTACACAGTTTATGTAGAGATGTGATGGACGTTGGTGTCCACCTCTGTGATGGAGCGGAGACAGGATGTGTGCAGGTTCTACACCCAAGTTTATTAGAACAGGAAGAGACTAAAGAGCTGCAGAAACAAATTAAAGGCTGCAGTTTCACCAAAACCTCTTCTGAAGGACGACCTGCCGTGTGTTGTTGACAGCGTGGAGGCTCCAGCACCTCCTTCTTTTTTATCTCCTGAGCAGGAGTCATGCACAAAGCTGAGAGATGTTTCTTTTTTGAGACGTTGTAGAAAATCTGCTGCTGCTGCTGCTATTGTTAGTGACATGTTGAACGTTGTAGGAGCCACAGCATCAAATAAAACTGAAGAGTCACTGTCTGAGGCAGTGACTCCCATCCCCCACTAGGGGGCCCACTAATGTGCTGTGAGAGGTCATTACTTTTGCTGCAAAAACTGTCCAATACGACTTAATTGGACTGAAGTCTGTTACTTATTTATTGCATAAAACATTTTTCTTGTCTCATCAAAACAATGAATTACTCTTCAGCTAGGGGGCAGTAGATCCCTGAGAACTGAGGAAAATGGAACTAATTAGAGTTGTTGAAGAAGATCTTTGCCAGTGTCTTTCTTCAATGTTTTTGAAGAACATTTTTGGTAAAGTTTGAAGTCATTTAAACTAAAAGCTTTTTTATTATTTTATTAGATGTACTAAAAATATTTTGTGGTTTAAGAAAACATTGGGAACTGGTTTATTGCAAAATATTTGTAAGTTTTTAAAAAAAGATTTGATATTTATTTGTAGCTGAAGTAACTGCGTGGACTGAACGTCTGCGTCCTGAGATGAAGATCTTTCTCTCTGGAGATGTGACTCCTCAGCACTTGATTTCACAGCAGACTTTGTTTACGCGCTCCTTCCTCCTCTTTTACTGTTTCCTCCTGTTCCTCTCCACCTCACACACTCTCTCCTGGCCGTGGTAATGAAACCCTGTGTGATGCTGGATTCCAGATGTTGAAGTCAGTCGGAGTGGAAGCGGCCGACCATTGTATAATTACAAACGTACACAATTAAGATCTGGTTTTAAAGCAGCTCTAATCTTAGCTGGATTCCTGCTCCGACTTCCCAGAGTCTCAGCTTTATGGTTTTGTGTGGAGTGAGCGCTGCTTTGACTGTGTGGCGCCCTCAAATGGAAACTCCTGTAAAATAATCCAGTCGTTTCTTTAAAAGGGGATGTTTTACTTCTCTGTTTTGGAATCTGTGCACCTCACAATCCCTCACGCCCCCTGCAGGAATGTGGTGTCTACATACACGCATTTAAATGCATACACTGCAAAAATATTAGTCCTTTTTGGGTATTGGGTGGTATGAAGAAGCAGCAGAGAAATTGAAAGTGTTCTTCAGGTGTTGATGACACTATGGTTCACGTACATGAACCTGGTCGACATGAACAGGAACAAAAAGCGTCTGTTTATGAGACGCGGCTTCATTTGGTTTCATCCACTCTGTGGTGGTTTACGTTAAACCTTTTGCTCCAGTTTGTTCTCTGAGAAATGTATTTCCACTGCAGCTACTAATTGTGGCTCCTCAACATCCACCAGAGCCCAGATGTCCCTGCTTCCATTGCCTTCTTTGTCCTCGCTCTGTCCAGTGGCTGAGCCCCAGTTTCCAGCGTCCTACGCGGCGGCCTGCAGGACGCTCGCTTCAACACCCGTACCTTCAGCTACGTTCATGTTCTGGGAAATGTAGTGAGAAATGGAGGTTGTGTTGTGTTTGTCGGTGTGCGAGCGTTTACTGTTGTCAAAAATAGTTTGTCTTCTTTTATCCTCCTCCCTTTTAAGTCACACTTCTTTGACACCAAAGACAAGATGGAAGCCACAAGTGTTCTCTCCCTGTAATTTTCCATCTCTCCTCAAGCTGGCAGCACAACCAGATGGTGGCGCAGCTCGCTAGTCCTGATAAAGACTAATTACACAATCGTGTCTTTGCGCCTTTACTTTCTCTCTTTGTGCGACGCTGCCTCCACTACGTCCTGAAACGTCAGACTCCAAATGAACTTAAACATCACTGACGGCGATTCTCCAAACTCATCCAGCCACACACGTCCTCCCGTGTCCCCACCCACCCAGTTCTGTCCAGTTTTGGTCAAGGGGACCTGGCCGGTGATCCCTGTGTCCTCCCTCCTACACTGGAGGGAGGACACAAACATTCCCTGATCCTCTTTCTATCCAGACTCACAACCCCCCGGTCCAGACGTCCCTCCCTGTCTTGTCCCAGCGAGTTGTAGCGGCTGCAGAGCGAGGGAACAGGAGGCCCCACCACTGGGCCAGCTGTTCCACACTCCCTCGCCGCCCTGGGCCTCACATTCCCTTATTCAAGGGAGCTTTGTAGTTCTGACATCTTGGAACAGTTGAGCAGCTCAGCTTCTAATGCTGCTGTAATGGTGAGAGAGTGAGAGAGGGAGAGAGGGAGAGAAGGAGGGAGGGAGAGAAGGAGGGAGGGAGGCAGAAGAGGGGGAAAAAATCAGACAGGCTTTATGTGTGCTGGCTTGTTACGTTCAATCTTCCTCCCTCCTTCCTCCCTCCTTCCTCCCTCATCTTGAATCCTTTTACTGTACTCTACCATGACATGACCCGTAAGCTGAGCTCTTCTGGTTCCCCCTCAGTCCAAACCTACTGTAACCAGGTCCCTGATACCTTCAACCAGGTTCTGTCCACTGCTGTTGGACGTCACCTTAAGGACCGTCCCAACCCAGAGCATCAAGCTGATGTGTTTGAGCAGCTCTGCAGGTGTCTTCCATCAACGCTCATTTAGTCAAAGTCAGCAGATGTTCTTGACCCGTGAATTTTAGAGATGATGCTGCTGCTGCTGCTGGTCCAAAGAACCGTAGGAGGATCTGGAGCTTCTCACTAATGTCTCTTCTGTCAGTTTGTTTGTGAAGACATTTTTGAAGACAAATAGATTCTTGAATATTATTCTCTCGTAGCTGAAGGAGAAGAATGGACAAAAGCTTCAACATTTCCAATATAAATGATCATTATTTCTGAAAACACCAAGACAGAGAGAAGCTGCAGATGGAGCTGAAACTATTCTTCTTCTCTGGACTGAGTGGCAGCCTTTTCCACCTCCCATGAAGAAGGTTCTGGTTCAGTTCTACCACAGTTTTCCAGCTCGGTCTGCGTCAAGGTGTTCTTTGTCAAACCAGTCTTCTGCCCGTCTTGGTGCTGATGATGTTATAGTACTTCACATTAAAACGCTGGCGCCAGAACTGCTGCTGCAGAAGGTTATGTCGTCCTAATAGGTTTTTGGAGACCCTTAAAAAAAGAACGGAATATGAATAGTTTTATATTTATATTATTAATATATATATATATGAAGTTAAGGACGTCTACTCTTTGTATTTATGTTTCAATTGGCAACAGAATCAATGAATCAAAAGTAACAGTGTAGTCAGTGTGGAGCTCCAGGTTTGAACATCTCTGAAGGAAAAACTCTGGGAATGTTGGGAACTTTGCTGCAGTTGCTACAAAAAAGAAAGAAACAATGTCCTACTTTATTGCAAAATAAAAGCACATCAATAACCTGTAGGAGCCGCCAACAACGTGGCGCTCACGTTGTCACCTTAACACTTTGTGTTGTGCGTCTGTTTTTCCCAGAAGTCTCCATGTCTCCACTTTCCCGATTCCATTCCCACTTTTATTTTGACGGACCGTAGAACCTTTGCCAGCCGTGCACTTCACGTGGCCGCGCTCCCCCTCAGTGTGATGTCATTCAGGAAAGGCCAGTTCTATGGAGCCATCAGGGGGGTTCATCTGAGGTTCTGGAGTTGTAGATGTGGAGACCAAACTAATCTATTTGCTCAGGACTCTTATCCACTGCAATCACCTCAAGTCACTTTTGTGCCACAGAAGTTTCATGGGAAACTGGACCTGATCTGGTGCCAGAGAAGGTCCAACCATCTCAGCCTCAAACACTGCAGCCCATTTAAACATCTGCACATTTTCATGCCTTTATTTGCATACGCAGTGCATGAGTGCAAATATTCGCCGCGTTGATGCAGCAGAGATGGATGAATAAAAATACCAGCACTGTTCACAATTTAGAGGAAATGTGCAACAAACAAACTGAGCTCTGAGCTTCTGGTCAATGACATGCAGACCTTTAAAATTCCTCCAAGTGCAGCTCCTTCAATGGTCTCACTGATCCTGACGGTCCTGCCCACGCACTCCATTCAGAGTTTTCTCCCTGGTTCCTGCGTCCTGCAGATCCATGACTCAGATACCATCAACATGCTCTTGTGGGAACATCGTCTGCAGCAGCAGCAGCAGCAGAAGAAGAAGAAGAAGAAGGAGAAGGTCAGTCCACAGAGGAAACAGACCTTCACAATGTGAGCGATAGTGAGGTTTTACAGGCGTTTGCAGTACCTCCTCGTGGCCTTTAGATGGAACTGCTGCACTCATTTTAATGTTCCCTGTGGTCAAACAGCGCTTTTATTCTGAAGGTTGATCAGATGCCAGTGAGAGGAGAGAAGTTCCACATGTGTTTCTGCACAGAGTATTTTAGATAATTGTGATACTCTGATACTTCCACTACTAATACTACACTCATGCAAATACTTTAATAAATCATTGAATAAATTTAAACCTTTTTGTCGTAACATTTTGATGTAGAATCTTTTTTTTTTGTTCACGTCCTGGTTTTATCACATTTCATCTCTGATCAGTGAATTTCAAACTAGTTTCTCGTTAAAAATGTTTTTGCCAAATTACACAATATAATTTTATAAATTAATTTTTTAATTTTTTAAACATTTTTAAACATCAGTTTGTTTAACAACTGTTATATATTTTTAAAGCTTTATCATCAGATTCCTGTAAATTTCTGTTGCCTTTTTTGAGTTTTTATTGGTCCAATAATCAATTGCATAAAATATAAATTTCCCTCAAATCTACATTTAATCTGTTCAGTAATCCTGGAGATTTACAACTTTAATCTCAGGTTTTGTTGAAACAAAAAAGGCTGAGAATTTTTTTCATTTTCGTAAATATGTCCTTTCGATTATATATTTTTAAAATCATGTTTTAACATCTTATTTTAAAACTCTGTGGCTCCTTCACTAACCTTATAAATAACCATTGGTTCAATTAAAGAATATATTTATTTTTGTTTTGTTAAGAAATTAGCAACTTGAATTAAATTTCTTCCTTTTTATTCTTTTTTTCTTTTATTAGTTTTTGCTGTTTTTATCTGAAATCTTTTCTAATTTCGTTTCGTTTTCCTCAATGCATTTTTTTGTAAATTAATTCTGGGCCAACACCCAAACTAACAACGACAGATTTTTTTTTAATGATCAAAATATATCTTTAGTTGTTGGAAGAGTTTCCCAGGACTACAGAGATACAGTCTGAATAATAATATATATATAAAACAGAGTTGTATATTATTTACGGCTGCAGCCTCAACATTCCTCATTTGACAAAGACTGAAAAGTCCGTAACACATTCCTGCATTATTCCTGCATTCTTACCATTCCTTGTATTAATGCTGTTTCACCAGAATTCACCACCAACAACCGTTCTATATCTGCCATTGTGTGGATGTCTTCAAGTTTAGTAAATGATTAATCATTTGTTAATATGAATTATAGCCATATTTGGAAGTTAAATATCTTTATTTTGAAAAACTCTTATAATAATAATAATGTTGAGTTTGATACATTTACTTTGTCTTTGTCACATTCTGACAGATGATTTCAATAATTATAATAATTCAGGTCACAAACTCATGCACAGTTTACCGTTAACTAAACATAACTATTTACTTGGTTGATAGTGAACGGGTCTGTAGAAAATTGTGAATTTTCTACAGAGATTTTTTTTTATTCTGTTTCATAATGATTAACACGCAGTCGACAAACTGAACTGGACGTTTGATTTGACTCTGAATTAAAAACAAGTTCCAGAAAAGTTTGAAGAAAAAAAAGACACTTGGCAGGAAATGGTGAAAGATAAAAACCTTTTTTTGTTGTTATGAAATGAGCAACACTTGTTGTGAAGAAGAAGTCGAACTTAACCTTCTGTCAAATGTTTAATACATTTTAACCTGGTGATGGAGCCGTGGATTAATTTGGATTAACTATAATTATATCATGTTAATCCAGAACAATCATGGACACAAAATGACAAGTTCACTGTTGGAGCAGGAAGTGAAACAACAGGTGGATGTTTTAGTTTTTTTTTTTACAACCATTTTTGTGACTAATCTGATTGAACCAAACTTGGAAACAAACGTGTGTGTGTGTGTGTGTGTGTCACTGGGACAGTGTTTTAGTGGTTGGTGGGACAGTGTCTGGTAGAACGTCTCCAGGTTTCTTCAACACGTCTCTTCTTCAGCTCAGAGACATACAGGTGTTCAACCTTCTGACTTCAACCGTTTAAACAGGCGGCTTGAAAGTTTTCAACCACACAAACCAAACATTTGTTTTATCCTCGTCACGTCTGGGAATCCCAGCATTCCATGTTGCCACAATTCTGTGAATCCCAAGTCTGGTGTTTCTGTCTGTGGACAGAGATTTGTCTCCTATAGTGAAGGTCCTGTTTTCAACCCTGTCTCTGGGACAATGACAACAACAACAACAATAATAATAATGTTGTTTGTGATACTTGTGATTCCAGTGTCTTCGCTTCCCAAATGGTTAAAAAGTGAAAGTTAAAGAAAGGGGATGTGGCCCGTTAGTGTTCAGTAGTGAGTCTGTTGTGTTTCTGAAATATTCTGTGATATTTTATAAAAACACAACAAATGAATCTTTTAAATGATGAGGTTAATAATCTGAGGTTCTGTTCCTCTCGTCTGCGTGTGTGCGTTTGTGATCAAAGATCTTTTGTCTTTGTGGTTTTATGTTAAAAATGCACGGTGACACATTTGTGCAGCCGCGGCCGGGCTGTGTGCACGGCTGTGTGCACGGCTGTGTGCACGGCTGTGTGCACGGCCGTGTGCACGGTCGTGTCCGTGTAGTTTCCCTCACACTGTGCCGTGGTCACATGGTCAGTCGTTAACCTCATTCTGTGTCAGCGCTCGTCACACGCTATAGTGAAACCACAGAGGTGACAGTTACCGTCAGTGCAGCGGACGAAACATATCGACTTTTGTCAGAATGATCGCGAGTTCATCTCCTAATTCTACAGCAGAGAAAAAGTTCTGACTGTGAAGTTTCTAAAATGCAACAAAGCGTCTGTTGTCGAGCAACTGCACTGGCAACGCAGTGACGCAGAGACACACGTCCTGTTCTTGGTATTTATTTTCTTCTAGGAATGTGAAGCAAACTTTTTTTTTTTTCTTTACTTCACTCACACCCACAACACAGAGTCTTCACCCTCCACCTTCAGAGTCGACTCCACTTCATCGCCTTCTTCTTCGCTGCCTCTCAGGTCGTTCTAGTTGGACGTTTGGAGGTTGTTGCTCAGAGGTCACTTTATTATGGTGATCGAACCCCCAACCGATCACCTCCACACCGACAGCTCTCAACAAAGTTCTCCTTCAAAACATAAAATCCAGAATGAAGTTAAAGTTTTATCTCAGCCTTAAACCGATGGTCCTCACCACTGCACATCCATGTCCTCCTGCATCAAACCCCTCACCAAACTGGGCGAGGACAGGAGACAGTTTCTGGCTCAGTGGCTCTGGCAGCTGATGGATTCTGACCTTAAACTCTGTGGACCGTGGTCTGGTTCCTTAACCACGACTGCCCAAGGGTCAGGTAAGAGGTAAGAGAAGTAAGAGGAGATCTAGAAGAGTCAGGTTGGTCAACGTTGGTCTCAGCAGGTTGGGTTTTGAACCGTAACAGTGCAGGTGAAATTGGAACTGGATGTCGTGACGCAACCTTCAGAGTTCAGTTGTTGAAACATATGACATGAGACATGTCCTCTTAGAGAGGACAAACTGGAGTTTTAGTTACAGATTTCTGGCAATTTTAAAACACTGAAACTCTGCTGCTGCTCCGTGTCCCTGCACTGGAAAGAGTTTTGTCTCTTAGAAATAATAAAAAAAGAAAATCAAGCTAAACATATGTGTGTGTTGTGTGTCAACAAATTAAAACCAACTCAGGACGTGTCTTTCTACGCAAGAGGAACAGAACCAGAACAGATGACCAGAACCCACTACAGACACGGTCCACAAAACTCATCCAGCTGAACCCAAACCACAACCATGAGGAGCTTCAACAATCCACCAGGTGGATAACGAGACGCCAACATGTCCTCCTGGACTTCTACCATCTCAGCTTCACGTCCACAACTTGTTGTTTTGGTTTTCTCTCTATTCCCACACCTGCCTGTTGGTGGTGCTATACCAACCCGTAGGAAATGAGTGTTGCATCATGGTTCTCTCCAGTTACGGCACGCAGGAGTTTACGCAATAGAAAACTGCATGGAAATGTTGTCGGTGCTGCGCGATGTCACAGTGGGTTGAAGGTTGGAACAGAGAAGACAGCGTCCGCTCCTGTCAGGTGGACACATGTCTTTGTTTCCCAACGTATCACAGGAATGTTCCTGGTGCTCAGGGTGAGGTCAGAGAAAAGGACCGGAGATGTATCGCAAACGTCTGTCGGAATCTCATCCTTAGTTTAATCGTTTCTCTTTGGTCAAAGTCACAACTTCTTCTTCTTCTTCTTCTTTGGCCACATGTCAGTCACGTGTCTGTCTCTTCTGTCTCTTCTGTCTCTTCTGTCCGTCGTCAGTTTCGTAATGTTCCTCCTTTTCTTACAGAATGAGAACTCTTTTATTGACATCAAAGACTGTGAGGGAAGATCAAAGGAAGAATTTAAATGGGAAATAATGTCCGCCCCCCCCACTCAAATAGTGGCCCGGGGGCCAAATGTGGCCTGGACAAACCTCAAAGTGGCCACGTCTGTGGTCATTTCAGTCATTCAGAGGGAACTTTACCCCCACGCCCCCTCCCCAACTGATAAGTCCTACAGTAGTGGTGACCACGCAGCCCCCACCAGTCTGACACCAGCCCCCCCGCACACCCCTCCAGTGCAGAACTGTGGGCCATCAGTTGATGTTGGAGCTCAGAGATGAGGAATTATCCACGGAAATCATCAACAAATCAGGAGATTTTTGAGACTAAATGTTTTTAACTTTTTTTACTGGGTCGCTGTGGATGGATGGGTGGATGGATGGATGGATGGATGGATGGGTGGATGGATGGATGGGTGGGTGGGTGGATGGTAGAAGTTTGTAAACCCCCAGATGACCCCACGTTTGTCAGTTGGTGTCAGTGCTGGGAAGAATGTCTGTGACTATTTCATAAGACGCTGTTTCATGACATTTATTGCTACATAATGAAAACATGAAGCTGAATTGAGGAATTGAGATTGTGACGACCTGATCTGACCCCAGAACAGGACGTAGATCTCCACCATCTCGTAGTCACTTCACGGTGGGAAAATCCATTCAACTCTTCAGAGAAGAAAACCTGGAAGGAAGAGTGGAATGTGTGGAGTAGAACATGGAGAACTGGGACGGAATGAATGAATTTTCAAAGTGTCAGTTTTTAACCCTGAGACTAAACATTAAATCTTCATCTTTTTCCCTCACTTTTTAAAATTTTATTTATTTTTTTTTATATACAATCAATCAATCAGTCAGTGAACCTCTCTATCTTTTATACTTAAATATGATATCGAACTTTACTGCTTTATCTCATAAATACATGCAACAAAATTAGATTTTTCTGAAATATCTTTCTTAAATTCTTAAAATCTTCAATCTTTATGTCAGGGATTTATTTTGCTCGTACGTCTTCTTATGTTGAAGACACAGCAGAGACTGGGTGATGTCAACGTCCTGAGAGGACTTTAATTCTCTCCACTGGTCTGTCAACCAGTCAGAGCAGAAACAGTCATCAACAGTATTTCACTCTCCACTGATAACCAGGTTGGAGGAGAAAAGTCAAAGCGTCATCTCCTCGTTACCAGGACGGCAGATCTTCAACAGTCACTAAACACTCCCACTGTGGTGAACATCGTTTGCCATATCAGATCTTTGTTATTTCTGTTACCATGGTGATATTGGAGCATAATAGTGATGCATCATTCTGACCTATTTGTGCTGCTGAGCCTGTGGTTCATGACTTTCGTGACATTCACTGTGGTCCTCAGGTCTCTGTGCTTGGACAGACGCTTGGACGCTTTGAAGACGGTGTCAAATATTTGTCTCCGTGAAAGTTTTTTTATTTACCAGGGTTTCTTTAAGCTGTAGGGGAATTTCTCCAAAGCTTCATGGTCAGTAGTTTTCTTGTCATCTATAGATTTTGAATGTATGTTTTTCTTAGTTCCCAAATTCCCAAAGTTTCTGGGAAAAGAAACCAAAATCCTGGGAGGTGTTTGTTTGCGGGAGAATCTCTGTCCATTCGTCCTGTGTTTCTAACCATAGCTACACCTGGTCGTCCCTCTGGACTGCAGGCAGGACAGTTCCTCACGAACAGAGTGACTTGGTTCACTGCCTTGTGAAAACTTAATTGTGTTTTTTTCCATGATTAGGGGTGTGCAAATGAATCTGTTTGGATCGTACTGAACCGAATCAAATCAAACTGGATCGATCGTTTAATATTTTTTATGAATCGTTCCTGAATCGGATCGTAGCCTGTGAATCAAGGTATGAATCGGATCGTTATGTGAGTGATACTGTATATATATTTATCAGCTGGAATTGGAAGTGAAGTGTTGTTAATATCAGACGTCCCCACTTTAGTCTTTTTTTTTCTACCTTCCAATCTTCTCCATCCAGTCTGGTCCCTCCTGTAGATCATTAACTGATGATTCACAGTAAATGGTCTGAGCTGCTGTTCCACCTTGTGTGGCCCAGGAAGCAACAGTTGCTGCGACTGCGGCCCATGTATCAGTTTGCCGTTCTCGTCAAAGGAGCCGAGGCGGAGCTGCGTCTTCAGAGACTTCTCTCTGTCCTGGACCATCTGTCCGAGGCCCGGCTCGGTGCACCTTACCTTGTGACCCTGTGGCCGCGGACGTTTGACTTGCGTTGTTGGAGGTCAGGACCCTGCAGTCATTTCCTCCCATGAAGGGTTAAGTGTATCTGATACCCCCAGATAAGTGCTACTTGAAAGTGCCAAGTTTCTGGAATAGACGCTCTCAGCTTTGATGCTCTGGTTTCTGTTATGACCCCGCTCCGTCCTCATTGGCCCTGTGTCCATCTGGACCCTGCACACACACACCAACGTCTTTATTACCCATTTCCCATCCTGACAGGAAGTTCTTTATTCCCAGATTGCATATTATTTCCTCCTCATGGTGTAATCCCACACATGACCATGTGTCATCATCTCATATCAAACCCTTTCCCACTCCAATAAAGTAGGTCTGCACCAGGACCGTGATGTCAATGTGTCACCTGTGCTCATAAATAACAGGCGCTTCAAAGCTGCAGCCTCTCAGTTATGTCTTGTAAAAGAATATTCCAGGAGTCTGTAAAGTTTGCAGAGTCTATAATTACCATTCCCAAATATTTGGAGGCTTTTTTTAAGCTCCTCGTGGCCCTTCACAAAGTCACTCCCTCCTGAGATCTGCCCTGGAATTTCTTCAATCTTTGAACCCTGAGCGCAGCCGGCCGCTTTCACAGGCCTGAGGAATCTTTCGGTGGCCCTTGGTGCCAGGAGTGGAGCTTCAGGTGTTGGGCCCACCGAGCTTTGACCTTCCCAGAAGTTCTGACACAGATAGAAGGAAAAATGAAACTCTTTCTCTGATTTGCAACTGTGTTCAGTGGAAGCAGCTCTTTTCTCAGGGTTCTTCTCGTCCTTGGAGGACTTGGCCTTGGTCATACATACAAACTTGGAGGAGATCAAGGCGACTGCAGCATCCCCCTCACAGGTGCCTCCCGTCCTCGCTGAAGGACGGCAGCTCAGTGACTCACTGCAGGGCCTCAAACCGGCAACCAGGCAGAATCCTCGCCCGCCTGCAACTGCAGCCGTTTCTCTTTCCTGCAGATAAAAGCTGTTCTTTAAAACAGAACTTATATTTTTATAAGTTCCTGTTTGTTCTTCTGCTGCTCACAAAACCAAGACACACCTTGTTTTGTAAGATTCTTTGTTGAACAGCTCTTTTGTCTAATGTGGTAACGCTCCAACATGCTGCAACCAACGCTGGTGCAGCCTCATTCCGTTTACTATTCAGATTCTTTCTTATTTGTCTTTATGTTTGGGCTTGAGGTTTGATGAGTTTTCATTTACTTTTCAAATGCTAGATGTTTTTTTCTAATTTGTGCAAAAACAGCTCTGAGTAGAAGAAATGTCACAACAACCCTGGTGAAGGTTGAAGATGAAGATGGTTAAGAGAATATCTGAAAACATCTCAAAACGTGTATACCTGAAAAAAAAAATACCTGAATTAATCTGGAATATGTATTTATTATATTTCATTTATTTTCCTTTCTCTCCCAGTGTTGAAGCCAATGTAGATTATTTTAAAAAACCTAAAATACTGTTTTCCATTTAAACCTTTTCTGCCCATCAATGTCCTTTCACACATTTGTCTTCATATTATGTTGGACGTCCCTGCTGTTGGACATGTGTAACTGGTCATGTGACCAAGTAACCTTCTGCCTCTTTAATGGTTAATGACTCTGGGTTAGTAGACCGGTTCCTAAAGGTTCCTGTTCCATCTGTGTTTTTCCTCTACGTTCAAACCCCTGTGTTCTGAGGAGAGGTTCTGACCCGGGTCAGTGTTCTTGATCCTGATCGGGCCTGAGTGAGTGAGGGAGTGAGAGAACGTCTGCCGGTTCTCGACTAGGAGTGGTCGTCACCTTGAGCACAGTGTCATGACATAGGAATGCCATGGATGAAAAGTATTTTGACCTGGAAGCCCAAGGCGGTGCGGGTGGAGGAGGTGGGCACATGAATGTACCTGTTGGAGCTGCACATGGTTGATGTTCTGACACGTACGTCAGGATGATAATTATATGAAGGTCGAGGCTCAGTTTCTACAGCGTCTGATCCTCAACGGTTCATTTATTCCTCACCTCATGTCCTCATCATCTGTGGGTTGAAGTTGTTCTTGGTCTGAAGGACATCTCATCTGATTTTCTACCAAAAAGATGGCTGACGTCCATTTTCCCTGGGTGGACGTTCCCTGCAACCGGGCTCCTATTGGACCGTGTAGCTGTCAATCACACAGCAGTTGTACAACATTTCCAAAAACACATTGACGTTGGTCAAAGAGTTGTATTTGATATATCGTAGGGCTGCAGGTTGTAGATTTTGATATTTGAATTGGATTTCTAAAAAATGAATCTAGTATAAAAAATGTGTTGGGAATCGAACTGTAACCCCAGTAAGTTCTCAGCCTTTAATACTTGTTCGATCAAAGGACAGAAACTGACTGGAGTGAATGAGGAGACGTTTGGAATCATTCATGAAAATGTCCAAGTCCTGGGATGGAAATTGAGGCTGAGTGGACAGCAGAGGTGGCAGACATTAGTCCTCTGGACCACAGGCTTTGAACGTCCAGCCTGTCTGACTTGGTCAGAAGTTCAACCATTCCGCATTCTTGAATAAAGGATAAAGCAACACTAATCCCCTTCACCAGGTAGCTCCAGTTGGCAGTGGAGCCAGGAATTCCTGTGGCATTCCGATTTGGAGAAGTTGCTAGGGTTCGGGTGGACAATTGGGACAACAATGGACTCGTCCATCTCAGAGAAAAATAAGGTTTAAGTTTTGTGAGAAAGTCCTGCAGCCACTGAGGGAGAGACAGAGATGCTGGAAGTGGAATGTGACATTTGTTGTTGGAAATCCAGTCCCAGACGTTGGAGGCCGAGACAGGAGGGTTGAGGACATGTGTCCCGCCCAGCTGGGGCGTCAGACTCTACAGCGGCTTACCTGGCCGTCACACTGAGCCACAGACCTGTGAGATTTACTCCTATGGTCTGATGTCAGGGATCAGAATCAGTCTGACAGGACTGACTTCAGAGACACAGAGGACACGTCTCAGCTCCTTTATGTCTCTCCATAATGCTGCCAAAGGCTCAGGCCTCAGCATTACTGACCCGTCCTGCTGCTGCTGCTGCTGGATTAGCGGTGAAAAGAACACCCGGGTGAGAGACACCGTCTCTGCCTTTGTCCCGTCTGTCTGCCGGGCCGCAGCACTGACTTTAGGCCTCGCTCAAACCGGCTCAACAAAAGCTATTCATCTGTCCTACTGTACTCGCCAAATGGCCGGCATTCCTGTCCACGAGTTGTTTTGAAAGACGCATCTGTCCGTCTGTCTGTCCCCGCAGTTACAAGTCTGTTAAAGGAGAGAATGGTTTCTGTGCAGCTGGGATTTTTTTTTTTCCTTCCTGCTTTAGCTGCGAGATCTGATTAACCTTCTGTCCACTCATTACTGACCAGTCCACCAGACGTTGGTGTCCAGACACGAGCAGCTCAGTGGACAAACTCTGTGTGATTTTTCTTTATTTCAGCTGTAACTGAATGAATCAGGTTACAAACCAGTTTTATCAACTTATGGAGTGAAATCAGAATCTGAGGGAATAACTGGATATGGACTTTTATTTTCTTCATGAATAAAAGTCATTTTATTCAACGGTAGACTGACTGGCAGATTTCATGTAACCTGACAACAGCTAGCTGAATTATGATTGGATGAAAAGCTTTAAATGTAAAAAAATACACATTTTTATAATAAATAATTAAATTAATTTTATTAATTTAAAAAAAAATAATACAATTTAATTACAAAATATTTAACCAATAAATGTGTGTTTATGCCATCAGAGAAGGCTTTGCTGCATCACTAAATTATTGTAATTAAAATGATTAAAATTAGAGCAGATCAATGGACTGTTGGTTTCTCCTACATAAAGGAGAAAAGTGAGGGAAAAATACAGGTGGAAGTAACAGTAACATTGGCTGAAAGAGTTGGTCAATGTATCACATCAGAAAATAAACTATAAATATTATTAGAAAATGGAGAAATGACACCAACAATCACAGACATCTTCACTGTTATAGTGACGTGAAACAACTGAAAACCTCACGTCCACCTTGTCTCAGATCTTCATCATGAACCCAGGTGACAAATGGTACCGGGTCATAACCCATAGGGTCAGGGTTACATTTATGGGAAGTGCAGGCGGTTTCTCTAAAGGATCTGCCGTTAGCGCGTCTGTGCCAGATACCACAGACCACCTTGACTGGTCTGGTCTGGTCTGGTCCGGTCTGGTCCAGTCCAGGTCCTACATCAGCAGATCTGAGCAGCAGACAGGTGAGAACAGACGGTTCTGTCACAGCGTGGGTAAAAATATCTTTCCCAGGTTGAAGATTCTGTTTCACCTGTTATTGTTGGTTCATTCATTCATCTTCACCAGCTAATCTGTTAACAGGTCTCCACACCTGACACCCAAATCACACTGCACTGTCAACCTTCCTGCGGGTGATGAGGCCACAGCAGTGGGTATTTTTAATTTTTACATCACTGGGAATCAAACCCTGGAGGAATATATAATAATATAAACATTTATTGACTCGTGATTATTGGTGGCTGAATGGACAGAACAGGACAGGACAAGACAGGACAGGACAGGACAGGGTAGGGACTACTGTAGTTTGGCGGGAACTTTGGAAATGACTCATTTCAAGATTGAGGACAAAGACACGAGACTGAGACATGGGAAACAATGCACTGTGACTAGAGGGGAGAGGTGGACTCGTCATTTCACTCCCCTGAAGGACTCGTCATTTTAGAGACAGTCATTTAAAGACATGTCTTACGATAAATCTATGGAGGACAGAAACCTCAGAACTGTATCAAGGCTGTGGTGTGTGATGATGATGATGATGATGATGATGATGATGATGAATCATTCTATTCATGAGCAAAAAACCCTCAGTCAGATATGTAGGTCAGAGCGTCTGAAAAAAAAAACATAAAAGAGAAAAAAATAGATTTGGAGAAAATAAATCCTAGTTTCTGATCTCTTCCACATCACTGTAGACCACCGTGTGGACCTTCTCCTCCATCCTGGGTTGACTCCAGAGCAGTGAACCTTCAACTCCTGCTCTCAGCCACAGGAAGGAGCTCCGTCTCTGCACCTTTGTAGGAATGTAGTGAACAAAACCAGTGATTTATGACATTTGCTGCTTTAATGACACTTTTCAACCTTCTGTACTGAAGATCTGGGACGACAGGCTTTTAACCTGTGAAGCCTGGAACCTTCTACAGACTGATTTACAGCTTTGAGACCTCAAATGTGACGTGAAGGATTTGGAGATGAACTTCTGGTGGAAGTTGCAATTATTCCTTCCCTCTTAGATGAATGTCTTTCGATTGTTTTTCCGGTGTCGAAGGCGGATGTCTTTTAGATTCTTCTGATCAGGCTTTGAATTTTGTCAGCTAATAATTATAATGAATCTCAATCTTCCAAGATGTAAACTAGAAATAAACGGTAGAAGGTAGTGATGAAGACGATGAAGATGATGTACGGTGTATGGATGACTTGACAGGATGAGAAAATCTGCTTCTTTCTGTGATTTTGTTCAAGATCATGTGTCAAAGAATATGGATTAAAAATGTTTAAACAATAGTTTTCATCAATAACTGTCGACTGAACCAGCACCAAATCTTTGTAAACTTAATGTTTAATCTACAACCAATGGGACAAAGTTACAGTTTCATCAGAATTTGGCACCAGAGCTCCGTCCCATTGTATTAGAACTTTGTCAGAAGGTTCTGGACCGTCCTAAAGTCTCACCAAAGCTCTCACACAATCACGGCAGATGCGTCACCGTGTCCCGGCCCAAAACAAGGCAGTTGCGCAGTTGTCACCGTGTCATCCTCCACCACACGGAGCGCTGCGTTCCCACACGGTTAAAGAAACGCTGCCCAGAGGTTGGTTGCCCATTCCCAACCTCTCACCGTTTCAGAGGCTGGAAATCCCCCTGCGCACAAAGAGGCCAGATATGATTCCACGGCACTGCAGGCCAGGGCGGAGCTCAGGACAGTATTGATATGGGAAGGACTTTTGTCTGGGAAAATCCTTCAGGGAATGCAACCAATTGTTGTTAATTGTATGAGATTGCTCTCTGTTCCGAGTCTTCTTGGTATGTGTTACTTGTTCTGGATCGAGGAAGACGAGTCCGTCCTACTCACTGATGATCAATGCTATGGTTTTGTCCTCGTGACTCATGGTGGGTTCATGGTCCCTGTCTTTGACATGTGAACGTCACGTGTTCACACACAGCTCATTATGTCTCTGCCTGCAGCCTGTGGTGCCTTCACTTACCTACAGGAAGTGTTTCCTTCAAAGGAACATATTGACACTCGCAAACTTCCCCTTTACAGCAGCTACTTGACACTAACTGTCATTAACCATCACAGTAGTGAGTCCAGGAATTAAAAACAACAGCATCAACATTAATGTTATTAATGTTAATAATCAAATGTCTCTGTTTTCAATGGTAATCAGCAGTAGAAGATGAAAGAAAAGATGACAAAAAAAGTCCTGAGTGATCAGGGTCTGAAACCATCAGAATTGTGAGTTTAGTGATGTTTTACAGCAGTGATTCTCAACTGGTGGGTCGCAGGCCTTTCCCGGGGCAAAAAGTAATGTAAAAAATTATATTTTTAATTTTTGTATTTTAAGCGAAAAAACAAACTTCATGTTTTGCAGTTTTTGCTTGATGACAAGATCAATCCATCATTGTAGAGAAACAGATCAGAGGATTGAATCAAAGCCAACACAACATTTACACAAGAGGAGAATCAATACAAAACTTTTTAATTAAAATACTTTTACTTTATTTTACTTCTGGCAGTAACTACTGTTCAGCCTGTGGCTGTGGGTTGGTTAGCGATGGTTAGCGATGGTTAGCGATGTCTAAAGGTGGCGACCAACTGCAGCAGTGACATCTCCTGAGGTTCAGCCCTGTGGTTCTCCAGGGATCACTGAGGAACATTCCCACTTTGTCGCTGCTCTGTGCAAGAGTTGAAGAAAGAAACCAGATCGTCAGGGTCCACAGCGATGCTGCCACACAGCGACACGTTCCCCTGGGCGCCGTAATAAAGCTCTCAGTAGGACGGGGTTTTCAACCGCCCTGCAGATGGAGCAGACCATGTGCGTCCACTCAGCACCATTATATTTCCAGTGAGGCCCTCACACAGACATCAGTCGCTCAGAGCCAAGGCCTTTCACAACATGTCCTCCAAACAATGCAGACAGAGTCTTTTTCTTGGGCTTGGACCAAGCGGGACCCTCGGAGACGATGTGGCCTGTCTTCTGGCTGACGCTGTGTGGTGTGTCTTCGCTGGGGAGACACACAGACTGAGTTAGAGACAGGAGTGGAGACACAGATTGCATTTTCTTGTTGTTAATATCTGGAGAACCATCTCACGTCTGACTGAGCTTCATGGGGTTGAGGCCAAAATGTCAACTATGTCCCCTGCAAAAGTGGTTTTTGGCCTTGTGATTTTCTAACTGTGGCTTTGTTTGGACAAATAATAAAAAACTGCTGTGGGTCTGACAGTGATGGAGATCCTTGGTCAGTGAATGAGCTGCATGACACAGTTAGCAAAATAAAACTGGACCAAACTGTGAGGCTCTGATAAAATCTGTTCAATTTCATGTAATTGAAGTTCGAGTCGAGGCCCAGAGCCAAACGTTGGAACGTTCAAAAGGAGTAAATGACGTTTTTTTTTTTTTTTTTAACAAGAAAAAAAAAACAAAAAACACTGATGTCCAGACACAGTAATTGCTTCAATCTCAGCTGCTCAGGAGTTGTTGGATGTCATGAACTTCAAAATCATTTTCACCAACGTTTATACTCTTTCATGGAGGGTGAATCAACAAGTGCTGGAATTGAACCAGCAACCTTGGGACATCAGTTCATCAGCCACTACAGTCCTTCACTTGTTGACTGACTGCAGATGTAGTTTTGAGTTGATATTAACGTCAGAATCATGTCATTTATTCCGTCTTAGATTCATTTATATCTGATTTTATCAACAGTATTTGAACAAAATCTAATCTTTAATGTTTAATAATATATTATAAATAAATGAATGACTCACTTCCCAGGTGTTGATGTTTCTCCAACACTGTGTGCTGGTGACAGTGCAGTGTATTTTTTATTGTCCTCATCCGTCCACGGGGCCACGTCTCCAGGGGGAATTCTCAGGGAATAATCCTGTGTCATATGGGTGAAATTCAGGCTCTCAGTTGTTTTCTTGTTCCTAAAACACGAGGCTGTTGTTCTTCTACACAGTCATCACTAAAGCGTTACATTCTTGTCATGACTGGACGTCAATGTGTCACTTATTCACTCTTCACCAAATACAATGGGTTGAAACATTTAAATGGATTTTCCCAAAAATGCATTTCAATTTTTGCTTTTGTTATTAATTTCTAACGGACTTTTTGTAACTGCACCAGTTTTTTTTTTTCATTTCAAGCCTTAGATTAACAATGTTGTACAAACTACAGCCCTGTAGGTGGCAGTATAACATTGAAACATACATTATTTTAGCCATTATTGATACAGTGTGATACAGTGAATAGCATCAAGGTTGGAGGACAGTGATGAAAGACTAGACTTGTTTGATTTCCGAGGCAAAACATTGTTTAAAACCATTGAATAAGAACTTTGTTTCTGGAAATTAAACCACAAAACATTTAATATTTATTTTGAAAACTTCACGTCATTCCCATGCATGTTGCTGTGGGCAGGAAGAATACAATAAAGTCCAAAAATTGTTGACCAGTAAATTTAGTAAAAAATGATAATAATAAAAAAAAGTGATTTGTGTCCAAAACGTCCACAACAGAAATGTTTCCACATTGGATTCTGTTTCTGAACTAGAGATAAGGAGTCCCCAGTTATTTATGTTTATTTTTGTCTTAGTTTTTTTTTTTTTTTTTTTTCACACATAAACTCATCGTGCACCCACGGCCCCTGCATGGACTCCTGACTCCATTAGGTTTAGAAATCCCCCGCTGAGGAGGAGCAGGAGGAGCAGGAGGAGCAGGAGGAGCCTAGTGTGGGACCAGGCAGGAAGCCTGACAACAGCACAGGAACTATTTTTGGTTTAACACTAGCATTGTCCCGGGCTGTCTAGGTGGGGCACTGGGGCGGAGGGGCGGTGGTCCGGGGGTCAGAGGTGGATGAGGAGTCATGTACTTTGAGGACAACAGCACACGCACTTCTCCTCTCTGTCCTCCGTCCTTCAGTCCCACAGGGTCCTGTGTCTGTCCCCCTGGGTCTGTCCCCCTGGGTCTGTCCCCCTGGGTCTGTCCCCCGGTTCACTGTTCAACTCATGTCACACTCTGAAACATGTGCAGAGGAAAAGGGTGGAGTGGGTGGGTGGTGGTGGTGGTGGTGGCAGAGGGTGTGTTATGTAAGAGAGCTTTTCCCCAACAGTAGCTCCACTCTCTGAAAGTTGTAGTTTTCTGAGCTACGGTTGAATTCACTGACTGAGCTACGGCTGATGAAAATAGACGTAGGCTCCAGTGATGTCATCTGTTAACAATAAGTGTTTTTAGGAAAGGGTGGGATGATGGGAGAAAAGGGAATGTCGGCCTTGGCCGCTGCCTTTTTTTTTAGATTGGGATATAAATATGGAAAGATTCAAAGCAGAGGACAAAAGACCGTTCAGACAAAGACGTGCGTTAAATAAAACTGAGTGACAGAAGAGCTCCACCTCAGGACGGTTAAAAAAAGATGTTTGAAGGTTTTAAAGGTTTCACTTTTGATTTAAAACGTCTATAGAATCGACTCCAACTCCCCCAGGAAGAGACTGAGGTGAACAGTAAAAAAAGATGGGAGGGGCCACGATGTACATTTGACGGGAAACAGGTTCTTGTTTTTTTCCACGCTGCATCCTCCCAACTGTCAGAGCTTCATCTGGGTGTGAATCCCTGAGAGACTGCGAGGCATCAACGTTCACAGACCAAAAAACTCCACCTGCAACTTCTCTAATCCTGATCTTCTCAGCTGATGGTCGGCAAATCCCATCAATCGTGGTGTGTGAACGAAGACAAAGTCTGCTCATTCATTCGTCTCCACCGAGTCACAGTTACACAGGTTCCTGTTGTTGAGTCGTCGTCCTTAACTGACGTAGTTAGACTCCAACTGCTGGGCAGTCAGGACTAAAACAACACTGTTCAGCTCAGCTTCCACTCATGAAGGTCAGAGTAGATGCTCAGCTCCCAGACCCACCACACACTCCACAGCAGATGGAGACACGCTGCACCAGCGAACATCTCCACGCCCGCTCCAACGTCACGGTCCTCCATCGGACCTGAATGAACACCCACGCGTTCCTGTTGCTGCTCGGTCTGGACCAGCTGGTGATAACGCACTGTGGTTCTACCATCTGTGGCAACTGGCCCGGTTGGAGCGTCATGTTACCTACACAACTGGAGACCCAGAACATTGAGGACGGGGAAACACACGTGGAGGGAGGAGGAAGCAGGAGGTCAACCAGGACGACGGTGGACAGAGTTCTTCTTCATTGAAGATCTTTAGAACAGAAGATAAAAACAAAATAACAATAAATAAAAACAGTAAAAACACTCATTATCCAACACCAGGTCTTGGTCCCTGCAGTGTCCACGACTGTCACCCAAATCACACTGCACCATAACAGACCCTCCTGCAGGTGTCGCCACCACTGATAAATGATCTTTATCCTCGTATGTGAATCTGTGCAGATTCCACCATAAAAAAGGTCAAAATGCTTCAGTTGGACAAAACACTTTTGTTTCAAAATAAAACACGTGGAAGTGAGCAGAGTGAGGAGGAAGTGCAGGGAGATAAGAAGCCCAGGAGGAAAGCACCGACGCTCTGCACCGAGACCGAGGGAAGGCCAGAGTGGCATGTGGCTGCGTGGTATCCTTGGGAAAGTTTGCAGCTCGCTCTCCCACTCTCTGGATCTTAGCTGGGGACAAATACCACATGGAGCTGAGAGGAAGCCCGCTGGAGTGTGCATGACCATGAGCACACAGGAATGTTTCACTTCAAATGGAAAATGTTCACAGCTGTTAGTTCATCTGCCTCTCCGTCTATCTGTCCATCTGTCCATCTGTCTCATCCCTCAGACGTTTGCTAAGCTCAGCTCTTGGTGCTGATCTGTCATGACCTGGTCAGTAGATCAACCTCCACGTCGTCCAGTTTTCATCTTCCTCTGACTTTGATTTCTCTGCAGTCTCATTAGTTTCCCATCATGAGACTCTGGAGTTGTTGTTTTTTTTTTCTTGCTCTGGTTTGGAAGCCAGGAGACCAACATCTTCTGTTATCTTGTCATGTGGGAACCCAACGGCAAAAGCCTGCAGTTTATTTTATGTCCAAAAACTCAGTTGAGGACACCACAAGGCTAGAAAATACCGGAAGCCCTCAAACAATCTGCAGAAAAAAAGTGTGGACAACAACGACAACACAGGTTTTTCATCCCCACATCAAACCGTGGAGAGTCTGGAGAGTCGGGTTTGGCTCCGTTGGACTTGGATCTCTGCAGGTTTCCAAGGTTTGGAGGCTGCAAATGAGCTGCTGGTTTGGACCGGTGCTGATCCCAGCACACACACACACACACACACACACACACACAGAGCAGACTATTTCTGTCCCGCTCTGTTTAGGAACAAACGGACAGTTTCTGATAATTTCAAAATAAATGCCACGTTCCCCATCAGAGTTTGGAGAAGACTTTTGTTTTTGCCGGTGGTTTTGCTTGGATTCAGGAGAAGTAATGAACAAGTCATGGTTGTGGTCAGGGTTGGACGGAGGGTCTGAGGAGACGGCAGTCTGGTTCAACCACAACGTTAAAACAGGTGGACTGTGGCTGATCAGGGTTATTGACTCTGTCAAGTCATGGAAACAAGGTTCAGCTGTAGTTTAAGTGACGTCACAGTGGATTGAAACGAGGGACAGAACCAAAGTAGGGACAGAACCAAAGTGTCCACAGTTCCCATTAGAGGAGGTGCCGTCAACACTTCATGGCAGACGTTTCTCTGTTGAACCAACCATCGTCCTGGATCCTGGAGAGGAGACGACAGTGGAAGGAATTTTTGTCTTGACTGTAAAAAGTTAATATTTGGAATCTGTGTCATTTATGAGATTATAACCAGTGACTCAACACCTGGAGAAGGTTACAGCGCCACCTGGTGACATACACTGAGGTTGGATGTTCTGGTTTGATTATTCACCAATCAATCATTAATGAGGAGTTGATTGTTGTAAATACACTTAAATACTTCACAATATTGTTCACAATATTCAGACACTGTGGGACCTGAGGAACTGATGTCCCTGTTTTAATAAGACATGTCCACGGCCTGATTGTAAACACATGCACGCTAACATACAGTATATAAACATGTAGAGAGAGAAAGGCTGTACTATATATACAACACCACCCAGCAAACCACCCACTAACTCACCCAGAGGCTTAAAGCTTGGTTTTCTTTTTTCTTCTAAAACCACTTCCCTCCTCTGCCTCGCTCCAGGTGACGACACTCTCTTGGAATTCACTCCTTGTGCTGCTGCTGCTGGAGAGAGAGAGAGACTGTGTTGTTGATCTCTCTCTCCCCCTCCCTCCCTCCCTCCCTCCCTCCCTGTGTTCTGTTAGTGCAGCCACTAACCAGGTCCATTTGGTCCCTCATTTTTTCCACACTCTTTTCTTTACCCCTCCTGGTCTTTCCTCTTCATCCATTCTCCTCATTTTTCTCCCTTCACTTGTTCCCCTTCCTGTCTGGGTTATGGCACTTTTACATATTTGGTTTGTAATCAGAATCGCTGTAGACCTGGGGGGTCTGCAGGGGGGGCTGTGGAGGGGGGAGATGGACTGTGTCCTCCATGTGGACTGAGGTCTGCACGCACTGGTGTTCCTGCGTCGTGTGTCCAGTGGGTGGACATGAAAAAGACACGGGTGCACTCGGCTGCCCCCCCCCCGCCCCAATGCTCCTTAAATCCAACTGGGCCTGATTGATGGGGGGGGGGTTGTCGCCCCTGCTCACTCATCCATCACATA
>JAFBJS010003936.1:191751-247188 GCA_016785265.1 Paraplagusia blochii
GGTTTGGACATGTTCAGAGGAGGGACAGTGGAGACATTGGTAGAAGAATGGTCCTAGAGATGGAGCTACCAGGTAGGAGACAAAGAGGAGATTGATGGAGTACATGGAGGTAGTTGGAGTCAGAGTAGAAGATGGAGAAGACAGGAAATTGTTCACTCGCTGTGGAAACACCTGGGACAAGCTGTAAGGAGAAGAAGACGTTTGTAATGAAAGGTTAGTTGGAAAGAGTTTAGAGAAGGTCTCTGGATCATCCGGTCTCTAACTCCAGACCTGACTGTGGACACCCCAAGAGTCCACATTTAAATCAACCTTCTCAGGTTTGGGTCAGTTAGGACTCACTGAAGCCTGGAGACAAGGACTTCCGGAGACATAACCTTCAAACTTGTCCTTAAGAAAACGTTGACCTCATTAGAACTTATTGGACATGATTTATTCTGTCTCAAGGTCAAATCATCTTGTCGTCCATCTAAGGTGTTGATCAGGAGACAGAGAGGGATGTTCAGGGACACAGGAGATGGATGTCTCAGAGAACCAGAGTAGAGATGATTTGTAAAGTCCATCATCTTCTCTGGACCTGGACTCTGGTCTTTTCTGGAGCTAAAAACAGACCTGAAATGTGTTTTTGTCAGATTTTACCCATGATTCCATGTTGAGTAAAACCTTCCTCTGTTCCTCAAGTTGAATGGAACCAGGTGGTGAATGGAGCTCATCAGCTGTGGCCCCAATGTTCCTCCTCCAGGAGGATATAAAGTCATTATACACTATTTTATTTCATGATATCAGTTTGTGGCAGAAGAAAAAACTGCTCCAAACAACACAGTGGACCCTTTGTTAAACCTACAGTAGATGTTTGGCCCAGGGACCAAACTGATTGTCTAGCACCACCTGCTGGGGAGGTGAGCAGGAAGCAAGAATTGAACATTTAAAAAACCAATGACTGTGTGTGAAGGTAGTGATGGACACTGTAGAATTTTCAGAGCAGTGGGGGTCACCAAGGGGGGGTGTTTACAGGACACTGAGTTCATGAGGAGGTGCATGAAGAACAATGGTCGACTACAGTTGTAAATTCTATTTCCCAGCTGTAATGTAGTCTCCAGTATTATGGAAAAGCCTTTGGCTCTGCTTATGAATCACAGACGTCTCATGTCCTTGATCGTCCTGTGCCGTCCACCACTGTTTGGTTATGAAAGCACTGGGTCTTGTGAGAACAAGAGAACCGAGCCAGGAAGGAGCGAGTTGTTTCTGAATGAGCCCGTCTGTCTCATTGACACCGATGTCAGAAACTTTCTAGGATCGGCTCCAAGTTGGGACAAGTGGTCACTTTGAATCTGAGGAGACGGCACCGATCCAAGCTTTGAACTTCTGGCTCCTGAAGCTCAGGGAGGGTTGTCCCTGGTGTGGCATCTCCAGAGTTGTCTGCCTGTCTCTACAGCGCGCCTTCTCGTTGACGGAGAACGGCTGTAGTTCAATAATGAGCTGGTGATGTTCTTTCCTACGTCAGCTCTTTGTCCCATTGTGTCAATTAACACGTCCGTCCCAGTCTAATGTCTGCCATGAGGACAAATTCACGCAGATTGCATTTGTTTTACTGCTTTAGTGACAGAGTTGGTTCAGTTCAGATCATTTTGATGAAAGTTTCATTTCATTTATTGAGTTTCTCTAATGTGTAACAGTGGCTCAGAGAAGGATCTGAGGAACAAATGGTTTTGACTTTGTTACTGGTTCTTTTTCATTTTATTTTTCTGTGTTTTACTGATATTATTGACCATTTTTATTTGTTTTTTTATGATTTTGTAGTAGTTTCACTCTTAGCCATTTGCCAATTAAATGACTTTATTTGTCTCATGTTATGTTTTATCTGTTTTTGTCTCTAATAAATTACATTTACATCCAGTTTTATTATACATTTCGTTCAATATTTAAATATACAATTTAACATTTATCCTTTAATCTTATAATAATATAATATAATAAAATAGTGCAACAAAGACACTTTACCATTAAGAAAAATCCCGTGGGCCAAGCTAACAGTAAACTGTCATATCAAGGTGGGGGCCACAAAACATCCTACTATGGGCCACAAATGGCCCACAGGCCACAGGTTTGAGACCTCTGGTCTAAAGGAAGAACCTTTTTGTCTTTGATTTGCTCCTAAATTCTTCTGATAAATGGGGCTTTTATTTTGGTAAACAGGAAATTGTTGTGATCCAACGGTGAATCTGTAGTGACTATTGTCAGGTGTGTTGTTATGTCTTTATATTGTCATCCAGCCTCCACCTGGTGTCACAGATGTTGATGGTTTTTACCAAGTGTAGTCACACATGGTCACAGAGGAGGTTCATAAATAGAACTCCACATTTTCCATATAAATTATTCTACACTTGTCACCGCAGCAAAACACCAGTTTGGCTTTAATCTACTGATGGTCCATAAGTCTTCTCTCTTTGATCCTCACTCCCATGGTGTTTCCTTCAGGGAAATCTGCAGTTTCTGCCTGATCCTGAGGGTGGTGTCGTTCTGGACCATCTGCCCCACAGACCTTATCTGTATCTGTATCTGCATCATTAGCTGCATCTGATTGTTTTCCTGGTGATGTTGCTGCAGATGATGCTTCTCTATAAGGTCGACTCATTTGTAAGAAAGAACATCTTGTGATTTGGGTTTGAGTCACAGAGATGATGAGAAGATGATCTGGACGCAGTTTGATCGAATGTGAGTAGAAAGTAGTTGAAGTTCAGCTCCATTTTGTCCAACAGTGACGTTGCTTCAGATTAGACACAGATTAAAATGGTCTGGTTAAGTTATGTGAGGAGGATTGGTTATAATCTGACGTTCTCAGGATCAATCTGGCCACAGCCCTGGGTGGTGGTTACCAGTGGGGTTTCCTTCATACTGAAGATCTCACGCTCTGTTACTGCAACATCTGTCAAAGACGGTCCTACTGCACTGTCTTGACCTTCTTCACGCTTCCAAAAAAAGGGACAAAAAGTTCCAGGACAAAAGGAAAACTCCTCATTTTTCTACTGCTGCTGTCAGAGAATTCCTCCTTCTGTGGATTTGGTTTTTTTTTTACCTCGGTTTCAGTTTTGTTATTTTGGACCAAACTTCATATTTCAACATGTTTTTGCTCATATTTCAACATATATATTTGTCAAGAACGTGTTCTTTGCTTCGATCTTTAAGGAAATGTGATTCTTGACCAGTCGTAACATGACATCGTCATTTCAATATAAGACAAAACATGTTCAAGGTTTAAAAAACCTGCCATTAATATGATTTTAATTTGAAATACAGGCCAAAAAAATTCCTATTGATTGAAAAACAATATAAATCTGTTAAATATATAGTAAATATATATGAGTGTTATTATATTTTTCCTGATGTCACAATAATTGTGACCTTTTTTGACAACACAACCTCCAGACTCCACCTTTGTCAGATGTTTCCTCCAAACCATTTGTTCCAAATTCTAATCTCAGTGCAGCCACTTGGAGAAATGGAGGAACCTCCTGTCATCATGTCCATCAGCAGACGTCCAGTCCTCCTCTGTGGTCTGTCTGTGGTCAAAAACCACAGACCTTTGTCCTTATTTTACCTTTAGCCGGGACACCAACTATTCTGTCCCAGGGTTTGAGTCTGTAGCCGCGGGAGGTCGGCCGACCACTGACCAGATTGTGTCTTCGTCCAGACGTTGGAACCGATGCTCGTCTGCGACGCATGAGTTCTGAGTCCGGGCCGAGGTTCGAGGCCGTCCTCGGTGACCCCACCCCAGCAGCCAGACGATTGCTGCCCGTCCTGTCAGCTTGTTTGCATGGGCAGTGATGTAGATAATATTGGTCAGTTGGACGGTGGTGCTGCCAACGCCGCGGCGGGCCAGGCCTGTGGGGACGCTCGCTCACTCTGTGTGATGTGGAGCAGAGCTGGAAATAAAGTTTACAGAAGACATGTTCTGACAATTTCTGGACGATGTCTTTAAGACTCAATCCTCCATCTGTCTTCTTGTGTCACAGACTTTCATCCAGATGTGAATGAAGATCCACAATTAATGAGGACAATGATGGAAAGTAGAGAAAGGCAGCACCGGCAGTGGCCCTTCCTGGGGTCACACTGCCCCCTAGCTTGCTGGAGACAACATGATGAACATCATGACGTGGACCATTAGGAGCTGAAGACATCTCCACAGTGAGTGGCTTTCTACGTTTTATTTCCTAAACCAGAAGGCAGAAATATTAACACTCTGGCTGGAATGAGTCTGATTCATAAAATGGTTCGATTCCCCTGAAGCTGTGGTCAAGCTGCTGAGACTCCAGCAGTTTTTTGACCTTCAACTGCTGAGATGATGAAACACTGAGAGCAGACGTTCATCTTATTGGCAAATACAGTACAAATGTCATATATTCTCATATATTTTGTTCACGTCCTTCTTGTAAAGTGATGTAAACATTGTTTTTTTTTACTTTTCCTGCTGTCGTCTGACTAATGGTAGAATATGTGTTGACTCTGGAGGCGGTGACTGTGGTTTCATTACTTTTCCCGTTAAACAAAAGCCTCTCATTTGTTCTTTTGTTTTTAAAGTCAGTCCATTTGTAATCAGCGCAGCTAAACTTCCCAGTGTCCCAGGAGGAGCTGCTGACCCTGGGGTATTTTTACAATAGCCAATCAAGCCCCGCCCTCCACCCTCCACCCTCCACCCTGCATTAAGTCCCTACACCCCAGTTGGCTTGGTGGAGCGGCCACATCCTGCCACGGAGCAGCTCCTCGTTTTGTTCTTTAATTGTAAAAACTCGTTTCCAGGCGGAGACACGTCCACACGTCTGTTGGCCACAGATTGAACACACATGTTCACGCAGCCAGGCAGACAGACAGACAGACAGGTAGACAGACAGGTTACCTGGCCCTGTACCTGCTCTTCTGTGAGTTTCTCACTGGTGTGAAGCCGTAGGAGGAACGTGTTTCCTTCGTTGCTCTTTTCCTTCCCCTTGAGTCTGTCGCACACAAGAACATCCATCACTCCGATCACTTACAGTTGTGGATAAGAGGAAAAGTGGTCTGGCATGAGAACTGTTGCTGACTTCTCCACATTTATGTCACCAAAGTATTTGGTGGCCACTGAAATTGGGACCTCCTGTTTAGACTGTGGGAACTGCTGGCAGAGCAGCACGGACCATATTTCAGCTCATCACTGTGAAACAAACAACTTCTGCGACGACTCACTTACACATTCACCTAAAATCACAAACTTTCCTGCTCGTTTTTGCTTCATGAAGTCTGTGACTGTTGCCTCCAACCTCACCGTAGATGTGAGAAGGTGCTGAGATCAATCCTGTGGAAAATACTTTTAAAAGTAAAATCCACCGTTGCTGCATATTTGTCGGAGAAATTAACGTATTTCTTTTTGTACATTCTGTTAGAGGAGGCGTTCTTATTTATGTTTTAGTTATTTTTTCTTTTTCTCAGACTAGAAAAAAAACATTTTATCACAAAAACAATTCAAATATTGCATTTTTGTTTGCATATTCAGAGGCAACCGGTTCTGGGTTGTTCCTGAACGCCCCAGGATACTTCAGTGAACACCTGTCTCCACCAGCTTTTCCAGTTGTAATAAGGTGTTTGAAGATCAGTGTTGATGATAGAAATGTCTCCCTGTGGACATAATAAATATATTCCTCGTGTCCAAAGGCAGTATTTTTACCATTGAAAACACAGACGCAGCGTCAGGACTGTGACACAGGAAGTAGATTTCTGGACCCTGGTGATTGGTGGTGTTGTATCTGTTAATGCACCCAGACAGGACGATGACCACCAAGACTCTGTCTGTTCACATCAGCATCTTCATGATCATCTCATCAGTGGTCACAGCTGGACCACAGCTTGTCATTGAAACATCTCAATGTTGATTTTCCTTCATCTGTTCATCAAGTTCTGAACAGATTCCATCCTGGTCGTAGCAGAACTTACTTCCTGTCAGAGTTCTCCAGTCGGGAATACATGTGACCAACACCGTGGCGTTTGCTACTGAACCGGCAGCCATGTTGACAGGCCGTCCACACACAGGTCATTTGTCTCTGTCAGAAACACAGAAATAGTCCTCATGTCTCCCACTGGACTGGAGGTGGTGATGATGTGTTCACTGACCTCATCAGGAGGTGGGATGAGCTTCTGTTGTGATTACCTGCCTGTGCAGAGGAAGAGCTTCTCTCTGAAGACCTCCAGAGACCAGCTGATGGGCACCAGGTGCCATCAGGAAGGACCCAGCTAGTTCCTGGGTCAGCACCGAGGTCAGAGTGTCTGGACCGGCCTGGGGATTTCCACATTATCACTGATTACAGTTGGGAACTAAAGTCCGGAGACCGACATTCCACAGCCTCAGTGTCTTGTTGTCCAAATGATGACGGTGCAGTTCATTCCTTCCTACTCTGTGATTCTGATGTCTCTCTGTCTTCTTGAATGTCTGTCTGACTGTCCAGTAGGACAGGTCTGTCTTCTGACTGGCCAACTCACTGCAGATGATTTATCAAAATAATGTCCACCTGGTGGATCTTTGTCCCAGACTCTGTGTCTTTGTCATGGGAGTAGATCCAGGTCCACTCCTTCCTCCTGGACGAAGCTTCAGGAGGAGCTGGTACGTTGCTGTACCAGAAAATGGGAATTGGAAAAACAATATTCCCAAAAAGAATATGAAAGTCAATGAGGGATGAATATAATTTATCAATAATTTAATTTTGCTCCAGTAGAACCTTGGTTTCAGCTGATCCGGCATCAAACAACGTCTCCAACCTGAGGCCTTCCTTGTGTTGTTGTTGTTGTTGTTGTTGTGGTAGCGCCACCCTCTGTGAGGATGTATGTTGACAGGCCTATGGAGCGTTCAGCTTCACTAACTCAGTGTTGGCCTCTGCCAGAAAAAACACAAGCAGCTAATGGTTCGGAACCGGAGCTTATCTTGGACATCGACAAAACAAAAGCTGTAATTCTTTGTAGAATAAACTCACTTCCTTGATTTCTAGACAAATAATGCATTAACCGTTCCAGATAAACGATGTTTTCCGCTCTGTTGCCAGTCCTTGTGGAGAAGGAGAGGCAACCAGGCTCCAATGAGAGCTCGTTTCATCAGAGAAGCTCCACGAGACAATTATTAACTTCAACCTAACTTTCTTCTGCGTCAGTTTCCCTGTCAGTAGATCAGAGTTTTTCTGCCTCAGCATTTTCTGTCCCTGAAGAAACATATTATATGAACCCAGACATTATTTTTGGCTTTTTCTTCTGACGTGCACCCCCCACGCCCCCCACACCTCCCACACCTCGCCTCCTCCCTGGCTGACCTCCAGGAGAGGCCACAGGAGCCTGGCAGTAGCCTGATGCTCTCTGCCAGTCCTGGGCAGCTGGGATCTAGGGGGCGCTCCCCACTGTTGCTCTGGCAGCTCCCACCCACTCCTAATGCTGACATGTCACCTTCATCGCAGCATCACAACAGAAAGGTGGAGGTGAACACACACACTCACATTCAGAGGCTCGTCTTCACCCTGAGGTTAGGGTTAAAAATATACCTCAACCCAATATAAGAATACTAGTAAACCAGTATATACCAGCAAAAACACCAAATAAATAGCTGTATAATAAAGTAAGTGTCACTAGGTGGCAGCATTGCAGTTAATTTAATTATTCTCACACTAATACACCATTAACGGTTGGAAATTAAATGTTTGGACAATATTGACCAGTCCAATATCTGCGAAGACTTAATCCTGGACATCATTAATATATTTAAATAGACGCCTAAAAACGTGGACAGATACACATATATTTTTATGTATTTATTTAATTGAAACATTTTGTGTGGATTGTTTATGAAAAGATACTTTGATGTGAGACCCGTTGTTTTTTGAGCTCATATGCTTCTAATATGGAGACATATAGTGTCCATATATATCAAATATATAACAATGGTGATATAGTGGCCCTGGATGCGTCCGATTGATCTTGGGAATCAATCTGGAACACAGTAATTACCAGTGTTGAGTTGGCGGTTCAATTGCCTAATTGCCTGTGAAAGTCTTCATGCCTCTGTGTCCTTGGGCAGGACTTTAACCACAAATTGCTCCTGGCCTCGGAGACAGCAGGTGAATAGAAAAACGTGGCCTGATGTGGTTGGAGTGACCATTAGCAGCACAGAGGTGTGACATAAAAACCTATTAAAACCAACTGCAGCTCTTTGTGGCTGTGGAAAAATGTGCTGAGTCCGACCGAGCGTCGGTGTGAACGGTTCCGAATGGTCGAATGTCCGTCAATGACACCAGTCATGGGTCCGACTTCATTAAAACATGTCATAATAAATTCTATTACGTTAAATAGTTAAGATTTACCGCAGCGTTTTATGAGACTGAATTTTTAATAGTTGCACTTAGCTGGAGGTTCTGGTCACAGCGCCCCCTTTAAACCTCTCAGACTGAAGCCCGTGGGTCTGCACCAGGTTCTCAGCCGTAAAATCCAAAAGAGAAAAACCTTCCTTCCTAATGGAGCATGAAGGTAATGATTCAACCCTCGGTGGATCTTTTCAACATGACATCAACATCCAACCTTAAAGAAAACCACCTTGTTCTTCTTATTCACAGCAGCAGCAGCAGCAGCAGAATTCCATTCAGGGAAACTCACCTTCTATGTGTCCCTCAACATGGTTTGTGAGGAAGACACTGCAGCTGGACGATGATGAGGCCTGATGGTCATTGATGATGAGCAGCAGCAGCAGCAGCAGCAGCAGCAGCAGCAGCAGCAGCAGCAACATCCTGCTGACGACCGTAGTGATGGGGTCACAGCTCCTCTAAAGAGGAGGTAGAGTAAACAGGCGTAATACGCGGAGACTAAAGGAGACTTGGACTGTGTTCTGGTAAATAATTGGGTTCATTGTTCTCCGCCACTGTTGGTTATGGTCACAAGCTGTTTGGTAGGCCCCTGTCTGTCTGGAGCTCCCCATGAGCTCAGTGTCAGCCCCCCCTAGGCCCCCAAGGGGAGCAACTTGTGCCAGGGGTGAAGATGCCAGCTCTGTGACCCGGTTGCTCTGCGTCTGACGTACCCATGCCAGAAGTGAGCAGTCCGCGGGCCAGCTTGGAGACTCAGGGCGTGCTGTGCGCATGCTGCTCCGCTGTTAAATAAAGCTGGTTCAAAGAGCACATTCCTGCCCCCGGCCCAGCAGCCAAATAGCGAGCTCTCTTCCTTGTAGTGTCAAAGCAGCAGATTGTTTGGTTTTATTGCTTCGCCTTTATCTGGGCTGACTCTGGTCCAATCTGATTGGATGCAGCATGTTATTAGCCTCTGTTGTTGGCTGTGGGAACAGCAGATGGCCTATTTGGACCACATTACCTCTGCTCCTTATCTTAAGTGAAGAATCCAGTCCAAGTGCTCAGATCTTTCAGGGCTGCCGCCTCACCAAGACGCTGCCCTCTGCCTGTGTTTGTCCAATAGTGAGTGCATATAAATCTGTTAGAGTCTGCTTTGTTTATTACTGTGTGAAAAGATACTTTTTTATAAAGAAATACACTGTTATTACTTATTACATAACTTTTTTTTTTCAAAAAACACCGTATTAAGTCATCAAATCTAGTTCCAGCTTAGTTAAGGTCATATTTCACTTAATATAAGGTAGTTTTATCATTTAAAGTCCACAATCTCATCAATGTTGTTGAATAAAATCTCGCAGTAAATAATAATAAATACCGTTTAAAAAATACCAAATAATAAAAAGATGTGTATTAACTGTAGAACTTTAAATAATCTTTTTTTTTCGTGGATTTTTTATGAATAAATATTGATTAGATATTAATATCTAAAACAGTTTATTTGGCTTCTCACAACAACTTTTAAAGACGGTGGTTAAAGTTAGTGTTGATGAAATCAAAACTCACAGGAAAACTTAGTCATAAAATAAATGTGAATGACCTTAAAAAGTCTCTGAAAATATTGTTCAGGAGCAGAGGACAAATATCAGTGAGTCTATTTTTACACTGACGTTTCGCCATAAAATTGATGAAATTACGTGAGAATGATATAAAAACTGTTCTGCACTGAGCACAAAGTTCAGACCTGAGGTTGGACCAAAGTGTTGGTGCTGGTGTTCCTCCAGCTCAGAGGAAGCATCAGTGCGACCTAAAGATTGGATAAAAAGCTTCATCTGCCAAACAGATGCTGTCGTTCAAACACAGTCACGTCTGTGACTTTTTCTTTCTCTGAATCTGAAGTTTCTATTTCCTCACTGGGTCCAAGTGTCGGCCGGGAACTCCTCGGAGTTAGTGCTCCCCAAGTGGAGTTTGGAGAAACAAGCGTGGGAATTCCAGCGCGGCCACACGGCAGCATCCTCTGCAGCCTGTAATGATACAACCTCAATGACATCATCAGTGTTGGAGTGTGGGTCTCTGGTGACTGTGCCCACGAGAACACACAGTCAGGCAATGGAAGTCAGATGCTCTTCTTCACTCCTCCTCCTCCTTCTTCTCCTTCTCCTTCTCCTTCTCGTCCTCCTCGGGCCTCACGTCTGTCTTGACTGTATGGTGAAAATCATTAAGTAAATGCAGGCCTGGGTTCCAAAGAGGAATCAGATGTATTCCGCTCCAGGCTGCAGCATTTGATCTCCACCCCCCTTCACTTCACTCTCCGTCTTCTTAAGTGTGCAGCACATTCAGGATGTTATGGAATTTCGTCAGACAATAATCTGACATCACAGTGGTGGAAAAGTGATTTCATATGTTCCCTGACATAAGGAACATAAGGAACGACCTCCACATCTACCCTTCCAACCGCTCCTAGTCTTCGGTTGAATTCCTCGTCCTTGTTGCGACTCATTGACTTCTTCTACCTTCATCATAAGGAATTCCTACAGTCATGAAAAACCTGGAAAAGTTCTGAACTTAAAAAATTCAATCTCCAGGTCCTGGAAAAGTTGTGGAAAATAGTATTTATCTTGGATTTAAAGTTTTATTTTAGGTTTTCCTGGAAAAGTCGGGGAAAAATATCTCATGTCCTTGGACCACAGCTAGTAGAGACATAACTAGTCCTATGTCCTCAGAGACAGAAGATGAAAAGTATCTGCAACAACACTTTGTTCCTTTCACGGAGTATTACGTTTACATTTTTTTCCATAATTTCCCAAAGGATATCTATTTATCTGTCTAATAATCCATTTTCCGTGTTCACGTTGAGTTAAAATCTTCTTCTTTTGGACATGGAAACTCAGTTAAAGGTTTTGGAAAAGTCCTTGTGAATCCCCTGCTCACCTGTCCATACCGTCTGCTGCACATCCTCCTGCTGAGGACCTGCATCTGTGCAGAGGAAGTGAATGGCATTTTCACCGAGCATCTGAGCTCAGATTGAAGACTTTTTCACAGATCATCCTGTTGATGGCGAGAGAAACAGTAGGTGGGGAATGTTTCCAGACAGGTCACCGATCTGTTGAACGCAGATCAAACGCAGGACGGAACAAAAACTCCAAGGCCCACAGGTAGTGGAGCAGCTGAAGTGGAAGTAGAAAAACAGCCGCCCACGCACACACACTCAGTTTCCCGGCCCGTGTGGGTCGATCCCTTCAGATGTGAAACCTAAACTATGTTGGTTTTGACATCAGACCATGGATAAATGAAAAGTGGTGAGAATTCAGAGAGAAAATCATTTTGTTAGGAACTCATAATTGCACTGCGACTGTGGCGACACCAGAACAACAACGTGCTGTGAGAAGCTGCACAGACGTGTTGACACGGAGGAAGTCATTTGATTGTTGCTCAAAAAGTGTTTGTTATTTTCTTAATTCAAGTTCATCCTTAAATTGACGTATTGATGAACTTCAGTCACTAACACTTTACCTCCATGTTGACGTCCAGACTTGGTTTGGTTTTCTGACATAGAAGAATGGAACCAATCCAGAACCTATAATGGGCCAGGCAGGGACCTAAAAGTGACATGACTTAGTCAAGAATGTGAGGAGTTAAAGAAACAGTCATGGGGGGAAACTGACGAGACTTTTCTTCAGTTTCTTCTTCATTTTCTTCAACACCTGACTGCACTAGAGGTAAATCACCTGAAGAAGACGATGAACATTAAATGAGTCAAAGCTCTGTTTTTGTCATCGATATTGATTAATGTCAGGAAAACCATGGGAAATCTGTGGAAATCAGCTCTGAAATATAGATAGTTTTGTTCTTATCACTTTATTTGTCCAAACTAATGGACTTTAAGTCAAACAAGGCAATAAAAGGAATAAGAAATTGAAGAACAGCAGATCTCCACATCCTTGAGTCATGTTTGAACGTACGGTCTCCATCAGTGCCGGGCTGGTCCAACCCTGCAGCTCCACGTGCACGCACTCACATCCTGGTTTGACCAGTAAAATTAAAGACAGATCATTTTCACTGGGACTTCAGTAAATACAGCCCTGCTACGTCCACACCCCCCACTAGGAGGCCCCTTCAGGAGCCCGCTCTCGTACTAATTGACCGGGCCCGTGGGGGGTGAGGTGGACACGGTGATGGTAATGCGTGGGAGTCATATGTGCACCGCGCCGGTACGAGGCGAGGAGGCAGACGGGGTGTGCGGCTTGAACAAATAAGGCCCCCTGTGTTCTGTAGTTGATGCCCCCGCCGCCGCTGCCGCCGCCGCCGCCGCCGCCTTATTACCGGTTAGAGGTTTGGTCGACGGGCGATGACATGGATGACAAACAGACTCTGGTTTCCTCCTCGGGGTTTTGGAAATTGCGTCTTTGAACTTTGTAACAGCTTCTCCATTCATTCCTTATGGGTCAGATGGTCTGAAGACAGAGTTCCTAATGTGTGTGACAGCCTGGTTCACTGCAGCCAATCAGATGGCTGCAAATAAGGATAATAACATCCTACATCACTGATTTACGGTGTGGATCAGAATCAGGCACCGTCTGATCTTCAGACTGGAGAACAACAAGAAGATGATTAGGATTCCACTGCTGATCCTTCCAGGGTCCAGAGCGGTGATTCTCAACTGCTGTTGAACTGTGTCAACTGTGTGAACACACTCCACTGCTGCACCGCGCTGTCTTATGCAACATGCTCCAGTGTTCAAAGGCTGCTGAGTGTCCTCTCCTGCTTCGTCAGGCTCACACAAGGGTTTATCAAGTGCGGGCTGGAAAGGCATGACGCCGGAGGACTTTGGAAGTGTGTGTGTGTGTGTGTGTGTGTGTGTGAGACGCAGGGATGTGTGTATTGACTTGACGCAAGAAGATGGTTCTCAGTCCCGTGGTTGCTGATGATTACATATGTGTGGTGGTTCATGTGTGTTCTCAACATGGGGACTTTGTCCTCGGAAAGGTGTGCCAGGCAGTCAGCTGTGAGAGAGACGGGGAGAGGAAGACAGGCTGTGGGGAAGGCCACAGAACTGGGACAGTTGAGAAAGAAAACAAGGGAGAGACCAGTGGAAAAATCAAACGCCAATAGTGGCGCCGGAGAGCGGCGTGCGCTGCTTTGAAGTGTGTTTCACATGTTTGTGCTGCGCAAATATGACTAAGCATGACTGTGCAGGACGGACCTGGACCAGGAGAAAGACGTGGACCTGTGTGAAGTGGGACCACAGTAGTGGTGGATCAGAATTCTGACGTCGTCTTCATGAGACCTTCGTGACGTGAACATGACCGCGGAGACACCTGAACTGATTAGAAGACTGTGACAGCAGGTGGAGAAGTGTCTGACAGAAACACCGACTGGCCCTCCACCCACGCTGTTGACAGGACCTGGGACCTGGGACCTGGGACCTGATGACGTTGTCCTTCTTAGTACAAACAGTAACAGTACTGACCGACCTGAGCAGGCTTTGAACTCCAGATGAATTCTGCTTCTATCAGCAGCTGTTGAAAATGACCTTATCACACAAATCAATCAGTACACGACGACTGTGAGGGAGTGGGTTATTGACCACAGGGATGAGCGGAAAAAACCTCTGGTTCTTCCCAAAAGTTCTTTGATGATTTGTTGTCATAGTGACTTTGTTCCTTATTTTCATCTGAAGCTGATATTTTCACCTTAGACCTGATTGATTCTCTGGGCTAAAAGTCATGTTGTCCTCATGCTATGGACGGACAAACTGTCCAAGTCCTTGGTTATTTTTTATTTTTTTCCGATAATGTCATAAATCACTGAATCAACCTGGAAACTTCAGGTTTTTGTGGTGAAATTATTCCTGTACTTGTTTGTTAAAATCGTGGACACATTAAGGAAGGAAATCAAACTCCTTGTCATTGTGACGCTGTGATTCAAACCACTGCACACAGGGAAACTCAAACCTCTGTTTTTATTGGTGGATTTGAACCTGGACCCTCCTGGTCCCTGGTCCGGTTCCTTGACCACTGAACCACCACGGCCCTTTATTGCCATATTATTTCTCGTGTCTCTAACCCAACACATTCATGACTCCATTCTTTTCGCTCTGATTCTGGTTCTGATTCTGACAGTTTGTTTTTAATATAAATATTGTCTTCTTTTCCTCTGGGACTGAACATGAAGCTCAGTGTCGTGGACGTCCTGTCTGTGTATGTTGGTTATCTCCTCTGGAAAAACAGTGCCCTCGTTGCTTCATATAGCTCCGCTCCGGTGACCGTTCATTGATAAGGACAACGTCTCCGATAGGCACCGAGCTTTCAAGTCCCGTCACAAAACAGCCGGCTTCGTTTCATGTTGTTTTCCCAAGCCAAGGACAGACAGGCGTCCCTGCAGGAGCAGCCAGATAATCAGTAATCACTAACTTGCTGAGCCCAGCAGATGCTTTTCCTTTTTCACCCTTCATTTTCATCATCATCATCATAGTGAGTCTTCCTCACTCTGTCATTTTATTTTTTGATTAATTTAACAGAGAATTTCACATTGACATAAACACATGTTCTCACCTTAAATAAAATATATTTTTTTTTATCTTAATCCTTTCAAAGTAAAATCAAAACTTGAAAATAAATCCAAAACCTCAAATATCCATTAACCCAGTGAAGACAAATGTCCCCATTAGGACAGACAAGTCTAGAAAAAGAGTCCTGATAAGTCCAGCTATGACACACAGGGACACACAGGGACACTCCTCCCTCGCTCGTGCTCTGTCCTCCAGACTGAGGACTGAGGAGGAGTGGACTGTATCGGTGCCATGGACACATGGTGTTGTATTAAAACATTAGTACCACTGTATGACTTTATTTACAACTTGCCAAAGAAACTTGATTAGATGACAGAGAGGGGACAAAAGGAGACGCATCCTTGGCCGCCCTGACCGTCCTCTGTCCTGTCGGAGCCAGAAGCTTGTGTCCAAACTTTTACTGTGAGATGGGACCAATCTGGCCACGTCTGGGTGAAGAGGACATGGGTGGTCTTTGGAGCCTGAGTCCAGAGTCCAGGCTCAGTCCTGGGTTCATCAGAAACAAACCTACAGTCCATGTCACTGACGGGGTTTGTGGTTGTAGACGATTACTTTTTATCAACTATGTTTTAACTTTTAAGAAGTTGAATCAACCACAGTTTGACTACCTTAAAAAAAAACTTAGAGTAATGGCCTTGATGCCTTCACTGTCCTAGGATAAAGAGGATAAAGAGGATAAGGAATGGTCTAATGTGATTTGGGTAGCAGTCATGGAGAGTCTCCAGATAATGTTTGGACTCATGTGCAGTGACAACGTATTTCACGTCTCCTTGGATCAAATAAGACAAATTACTAAAATATATCATGATATTATGTTTAAAAATTCTATAAATTTAACTTTTTCCCTTTTTGAAACATGTTTGACAAACACTTTTACGAGACTAGAATAGAAACATGTGACTTGGTTCATTTTGTAGTAACAGAGCACAGTGTTGATCTAGACTAGTCCAGGTACTACAGATGTAGTACTTTTCCGTACTTTTATACTTCCATCCTGTTGCTCTGATTAACCCGTCTCTTGTCCAGATTTTACTGCCTGTCTGACCTGGTAGAGAAGCTGAGGAGACGCAGAAGAACCAAACTATTAATATCCACGTCCTGGTTCTGTTGGATGAGACACAATGTCAGAGGGTTCAGAGATGAACCACGTGCTAACCTGAAAACTCATCCACCAGCTGCCTGAGGTGCATTGTGGGTAAAGAGGAAATGACCTGAGTGGGGAGGAACGTGTTATCAGTTGCGTCCAGGACGTCCGTCTTACAGTAATGTCACCCAGCAGACAGGACACGGTGGACACACTGTGGACACACTGTCTCCTCTTTCTTAACACCTTGTTCTTTCCACAAATACTTCTGGTGATCTTCTTCTTCATCTTCATCATCATCTTCTCAGCTGCTGTGTCCTCTGTCTCTGTATCCAGTTATAAAGTTTTGAAAATAGTCGTAACTACTTGTCCCCTGGGTCTTTGACCAACTTTGGTTTGACAAACCCACTCCTCACTGCCGTCCCAGTCCCCCCGCCCCCCGCCCCGTCAGACGCCGTCCTCCCTCTGCTGCCCCCTGCCTGGTAACCAGAGCCAGATGGAACCAGGTACCAACACCAGCAGCTTGTGTTTTTGCTTTGTTGAGTCACATGGTGCAATCAGTAGCCAGGAAGTCCAGAAGTGAGGTGTGGGCCCACATGAGGGCACGGCGGGGTGAAGGGAGGCCTGTGAAGGGGGCGGGGGTTTGATTCCAACAGGATTCTAATTATCAGTCAAGTCAGTTTGGACAGAACCAAGTCCAATATGATGCTGCATTTTTATGTTGATCCTATTAGAACTGGAGCAGTTTCTCATTTTTATTTTTGTCCAAAATCATGAAAAGATTTAACCAGAGCATCAGCAGTCGTTCAGTTAAAGCCTGAAAGAGTTGGACTCACATTGTCGTGGACGTTCATGCAGAAATTCTACTGAAAAATGTGTATTGTGTTGTAGTCAGAGTGGACAGACGAGTCTGTCTTAAACCTGGAGAGTTCTGTTGCCTCCAGGCAGAACATGACTTTCTTTTGATTCAGTTTGGACATTTAATTATTAACTGTCTCTCTGTTTATATCATCAACATCTGTACATTATATTATTCCATTTAACTTAATCTTTTATAGACCAGAAGAAGAAGAGAAGAAGACTAATATTATCAAACATCTGGTTCCTGTGGGAATCAAACCCAAGACCCTCGGCTCTATGATTCTGATGAAGGTGTGCTCACCTCCAACATCTCCAGATATAAAGGTTATTTTACATTTTCCTGGACGCGGTCAGGTCCGTCCATACGGTCCATTCTCCAGTGGGTCCAGAGGAGAAGACGTTCCTGGAGTTTTTGTTTGTCTTCTAACAGAGGAGGAGGACACACTTCATCCCTGTGTTGTTCATTAGGCTGCAGACGGTCTGTGCATTAAGATGGATGGGAACACCAGGTTTGGAGAACAGGAATGTCAGACACACAGACATTAAAGACATACGATATGAAGCCCCCACTGTGCACCCCCGCCCCCACCTGCCTCCGTCTCCATATTCACTCTGGCTCCCGACATTCCTAAGACGGGAACTCTAACGGGGAGACGGACCGGGAACAGATCTGATCACGTCTATAAAACTAACGTTAACAACCAGAACTCGGACTTTTTCCCTTTTAGAAATTTTACGCAGCATTTTTATTGACTGACGACTTTACAGGAAAAATTCTCTGAATCATCGCTGAGCCACGTTTTCCAAGTACTTCTATGAACACCAACATTTCTCTCATCTCAAATATATGTTTAACTTAAAAGTCTTCTACAGGATGCACAGCTCTGTGTGTGGGTGTGTGTGGGTGTGTGTGTGTGTGTGTGTGTGTGTGTGTGTGTAAACTCCACCCAAACCACAGTGAGAAAAGGAACAGATTTATTATCTTCTCATAACCAGAAGGTTGGTTCAGTTACAGATGGAAACACATTTGTCTGTAATGAAGCTCCAGAAAGTGAGCAGAACTTTTACACCTTGGAGCTCGGCCTGGTCTTCAGGTGCTTCTCTCCAACCCTGGAGATCAATGATAGACTGCACTGGGGCACGGAGCGGGTCGTAGTAACAGAACCAGTGGATCAGCAGACTCAGGTGTTAGTGATGGTGATGGTAGAAGGAGGGACTCAGATGGACCAATCCCTGGTCCCTGTCCTCTGTGGACAGAGGTTGGTCTGGTTGTCTGTGCTCAGACTGATGGATGGAAACATCAGGGCAGAACCTGAGACTTGAGTGATTGATATGAGGAGAAGCAGCGTGTGTCACCTTTTTCTTCATGTCTCCATCTACTGAAGCTTGAATGTAAATTCCCTCTGCACTTTTTCCACTTTGGTGTGAAAACAATGTGAAATAAAAGACAATCAAGTCTCTTTTGACTAATTTCTTAACAAATGCGACGTAAAGTGAATTTCCCCGCCCACTGTTTGAACGTAAAGTCATGTTTCTTTATCCTGTGTTTGATGAAAGGGAAATTTTATTTGGTCAAAAGAAGCAGAAGTTTGGTTTTCTGACTGAAGAACAGATTTATTTAATCGAAATCTCTATTTATTTATAGGGATTTAAGAGATTTACATACAAATATATACAATAATATGTATAATATATATTATTTCTGTAATATATAATATATATATTAAATATCTTAATCATTACATATATACATATATATCATCATAATCATCAAATCAAATAATTTATCAAAAGTGCCTTTGTCATACCGTTTTATAAATATATGTATTTGTCCAGTTATATTTGAGTGTCCTCCTAATTAGCTCTGATTCTTTATTATGATTATGATTTTTATTTTATTATTATTGAAAATGTTTGAACATTAATGTAAAAAAAATTCTGCTTCTGTTTGTCAATAACTAATAATTATAAGTTGTTTATATATTTTTACAGATGACAGAACATAATATCTGTTTCCTGGTTAATTCCCCATATGATGATTCACCATGTGATCAAAATGGGTTTGATTGATTGATTGATTGATTGATGGGGGATAATGGATCAACATCAGGACGATGGTTGCGATTGGACGATGATGTCACTCGTTCTGAGGCTTTCCTCTGTGTGTGTGTGTGTTCAGAGGGATGAACTGTACACACACACACACACACACACACACCATGGAGTCCAGCTCACATACTCTGGCCCTTGTCTGTGCTGTAAAGTGTGACTGATGGCAGAGCAGCTGTTTCCTGGGGGAGGGTGGAGGAAGGTGGAGCTCAGCCTCTGAGCTCAGTCCTGCAGTGCATCTAGAGGGCGCTAGTGAGAGTGAGTGCCAGACTGTGAGTGAGTGAAATGAATGTTAATGATGAACAACCTGTTGATGCTTTGAATGACTCTGTTCCAGTCATGTTTATTTTGATAAATCCTGGTTATTTGTGATTATTTGTGATTAATCCACCGATCGGTTGTGATGGATCTGACAGTTCACTCTAGCATTCTTGTAGAGAGAAGTTTGAAGGTTCTTCTGAGGTGACTGTCCAGGATGTCCCTCCTGTGCAGACCAACCTGAGGTTCTGAGTCAAGTATTGTAGCTCAACTGTTCAGTTCAACATTAGTCATTTTCTAATTAAAGTCTCCTCTAAATGAGCAGAGGGAGGGCGCTGCTGAGTCAGACCGAAAGTCATCAGCTGTTGAGGTGCTCCACACCTCCAACCTCACATCTGACTTTCTTTTTCACATCCTCCAGAGAAACATCCTGTTCGCTGCTGATCTCGATCCACGATTGACTGTAGAAACCTGGAGGGTTAGTTAGCGGCAGGGTGGAGGTGTCAGAGTTAGTGAGTGACCCGTGTTCTCACGGTCAGTTAACGTGTTGGACCTGGACCACAGTCCACAGACGGGGAGACGTTGACGTTGTTAATGAGTGATCACAGCTTCTCTCTTTCATCTACAGCACATTCCAACACTGACACACATTTCATGGAACGGTTCCATCCCTTCAACATGGAAATTATCAACCAACCACACGAGGCCCTTGTCTCCAAATAACAGTTACATTTTAGTCACATGGCCTGGGAGTCAGTTCTACATTAGGTGGAGTTTTCAACCAGAGGGAGATTTTGGGGGAAAATCTTGTGAATATCAGGTTCAAAAGTGAAAATGTCACTTTGAGAAGTGAGAACAAAAGGAATTAGATGTAGTAGAACTTCAAACCCTTCATGATACCAGCACCGAACTGTAAACACAGATAGAAACATATTAGACTTAGAAACAGTCTAATCCTATTGTGTCTCCTTGAGTCCATTTTTCCATTGTATTGACGGTGGGTCGGCAGCAGCAGCAGCAGCAGCAGCAGCAGCAGCAGCAGCAGCAGCAGCAGCAGGTGTCGACTCAACGTGGACCGTATGAAAAATGGACGTCGCCATCTGTTTGCAAAATGAAGTTTCATTGTATAGTGTGAGATTAAGGAAATGAAGAAACGTCATTTTGAAACTGTGTGTCAGGGCCTGGGTTCAGGGCTGGTTCAGGGGTGTAGCTTCTACAGATGGGTCACAGGGTGGAGCGGACTTCTGAGAGTTGGACCAAAACTGCCACTTTCTGTCAACTGTCAGGTCTTTACCTCTGGGGAAACCTCTAGAAGCTGAAACATGATCCACATTGATGACCTTTTGTATCTGATCTTTTCTTCTTCTAAAGACAGTAGATGAACCAAGACTTTATTCTGGAGTTTCCACAAAGACCATGTCTTCTTTCAGAAGCTTTGAAAATCAGGCTCATTTATTCAAAGTCCACAATTTTGTTGTGTAGATCACCTGAAGAAGAAGACAGTGAATCCCCCACAGATGTTGATGAAGGACCTTCAGTGTTGTCAGTTATGGAAAAGGTCTGGACGTCAGATCTGAATTTCAACTCCTCAGAGACGTTTATATTGTTATTGTTCTTTAGTTGAACCAGGCGTTAATGGAACAAGGAATTGAAGAAAACATTTTCTAATCATTTTGTCCCTTTTTCAGACATATTTATTTTTTTTATATATTCATGCATAACAAACCATGTTGACCTGGTGTGGCGTTCAGAGCGGTTGTGTTGTAATGTTGTGCATGGCTGCGTTTACATGAATGTGTGACCGTTCACTTCTTTCACCTCAGGAATCTCCTCCACAAAAGGCCGATTGTGTGGATTAAACATTGCGTCTTTTCCCTAAAGAGACCAAGTCCCAGGTGTTTGTAGCTCCGTCGTCTGCTCTCACTCTCATTTGCCTACACAGATGTTTAAGCTTCCACCTTATGTATACATGGTCATGTTCTGCAAAATCCCCCAAGTCTTGTTCTCTCTCTCTCTCTGTGTGTATTTGAAAACCTTATTTCCTTTGTTGTTTTGCCTAGCAACTCCATCTGCATCTCTGTCTCTGTACAGAATGTACACAGTGGCCGCGGTGAATGAGACGCAGCTGTATGGACCTGAGCTCAGTGCGGAGGGTGGATGAATTCAGTGGTTACAATAAACTGGCGACCCTGATGGGGCCGCTGCCTCATGTTTGTCACACACATCAGGCTCGAAGCCACCGTGCGTCTTGGTGCAGCAAACAGGAAATCACCAGAGAGTAAACGATGCCACAAAAGTTGTTTGACAATGACATATGAAACGTGTTCACTTTGCATAAAACCAAGAGAAAGGAGAACAAGACACGCAATCATTATTCATTATGTCTTTCTCTGTTTCTTAAAGGTAAAGTAACAAACACAGGACGCCATTTTCTGCCACTTTTTCTAGGGATTTCTTTCACAACAACAACAATGAACATTTAACTTCTTTATGTTGATGTCATTTAGTCACATCTTCAGGTTTATTCCACTTGGACTTGACAACACAACCTTTTGTTTTGTCCTAAAGAGATCAGGAGAAACTGAGGCCAAATAAACGAGCTCAAAACATCACTCCAAGTGCACTGCAACATGCTCTGTTTCCTTAATTGATATCATTTGGATAATAATAGTTATAATAATAAGATAGAAACAAGATGATGATGATTTATTTTTTTTGCATTCATTCATTCATGGTCTCGGGGGCAGCAGTCTCCACCACTGCCACCCAAATCACACTGCTCCACACTGTCAGTCTTCCTGTTGTTGGTGGTGAGTCCACTGGAGATGATGGTGGTCAGGATGGAGCTGTGATCAGAGCAGATCAGTTCAGGGGATTAGAACCTGAGGTTTTGCAGATCAAAGTCCGATTCTTTAGCCACTCGACCACCACTGCCACCTAGAGGTTTTTTTCTTTTTTAATAACTTTTTTGAGGTGGTCCATTAAATCCATTAAAACAATTTCAGGATCTGGGAATAGAACCTCCAACCTTCCTGACTGTAGACGAGCATCTCTCTGAACGCAGCCCCCTGGTGGTGAGTTCAGGTTCGCCATACAGAGCTGCAGTGGTCACAGACTGATGTGTGTGCGGTCAGTAAAGCCGGCGCTGTGATGTGGACAGATGGACGTGAATGGGGAGGACAGAGACAGACAGGGCTGGTGATGGATAGACAGATGGATGGAGCGAGGAAGAGGAGGGAGGAGGAAGAAGAAGGGCAGCGATAAGGACAAAGACATCAGTCACGTTTCTCTTCTTTTCTCCCCCTCCTCCCTGTGTGTGTGTGAGTGGACCTTGATCCCAGCCACACAGACTCTACTGTGTCATGGTGTGTGTGGCCCTGTGTCTGTGTGGGCCTGCATGTGGGGACTGGACAAACCATGACTCAGCACAAACCCAGGGCAGAGCTTCATTGTTGCTGCCTGCGTCTCTGGACACAATGGATGGGAGTCTTCTCACATCTAGGGTTAAATATATAGAGTGTGAGATTTCTCAGTACTCAGTAATATTTAATAATACTACTATCAATACTATTTAATTTAGTAAAAAAACTCAAAATCGAAATAATCCCTCCAGGATTTTTATTTCGTCATCATTTTTTTTGGACATTTCTGAAAGCTAAAGGTTTTTAAACCTGAAATATTTACAAATGTACTATAATATTTATACCACTATGTTGGACTGTTTTTTTCCACTATTATACTTCACGTCTTTCATGTACTTGGGCTTTTAACACAACATTTATTCTTCATTTAAACATCTAACAAATAATCCTAAAAATAAACCTGTTCCATTAATTTGCAGCCTAATAAGATCTAATACATTTAATATAAAATCTCATAAATTAAATTTCATTATCACAAGACTTTGACGACAGAAATCATCTTGATTTTCCCGACTACGACTTGGAGCCTTAACAGTCTTAGAACTTGAGAGCAGAGGAACTCATGCACCTGTATCTGTGCTACATGTATGTGATTCACATGCATGGGCTTCCTTGCATCAGCGTGTGTGTGTGTGTGTGTGTGTGTGTGTGTGTGTGTGTGTGTGTTAAACACTTGCACTAGCAGTTCCTGTTCAGGGAGGTCCACTGCTCCTGGCAAACAGTGTCTGGTCTTATCTCTTGTGTTTTATGTTCCTGGCCTGCTCCGGGCACAAGCAGCCCTTTGTGACCACGAGGTGGCTGCTCTGGCTCCAGAGCCATCCATGCAGCTGTTCACCACTGTTGGACATATCTGTGTGTGTGTGTGTGTGTGTGTGTGTGTGTACTGTACAGCCCAGAGCTCCGATTACTTTGAAATGTCAGTAACTGAGTGGAAATGATGGTGACATTTACGTAACCTAACGTCAGCGCATGAAGATGGTTCCTTCTGATCTGTGTCTCCTGGGTTGAATGGATTAAAATAAAACATTCAATATTTAATTCACAATTAATTCGATTCAGACGTTAAAGTTCTACCAATACTATCTGTATAGAAGAGCAAGCAAATAAATATCATTGTGCCTGTGGTTTAGGGGCACAGTGATGTTCAACTTTTTGATTTGCTCAACATGAGTAGAACTTCAATTCAACACATGGACTGGGATCGAGACAGATGATTGGAGGGTTCATGTCAGTCAAGGAGACAGAGGGAAAACATTGGAATTTCAGAGAAAAGGCAGATTTTTATTCCCTTCCTCTTTGTCGACTCACATCATTGTTTTACACCAGATGTATTTGCTTCTTCATGGCTGGTTTCAGTAAAATCACAATACAAAGCAACAATATCATTAGTAGAAGTTTGGTTTGACCCACATTCCAAAGCTGAACGGGCCCCATGTGGCCCCCGAACCTTAGTTTGTCCATGTTTGGACTAGAATGTGTGTTAACATAAACTTTTTCTTCAACATTCGAAACATTATTAATGGTAATGTTGTCAAAATTAACGTCTTGATCATGTGATTCATTCTGTCCGTTTGGAGTAATGGCAATGTCAGTGTTTGTCCAATAATGTCCTCGTCCATCCACCTCTACTTCAGATCCGAGGACAATCCAAGGCATTAGAAGTTAACTGATAAAATTATCAATTATTAAACTGGATTAATTAAGATTCTTCTTCTTTCGGTTTGTCCCGAGTCAGGATTTTCCACCTCACCCTGTCCTCTGTATCGTCTTCTCTACTTTTCCCTGTCATTGTTCCCACCTTCAGACCGACACTTCTAACCTTCTTCTCTCCCCTTTTTCCATGATCCAATCTCCCATCTCTTCTTCTTTGTCCTGGACCCACAGTGGTCCAGTATCTGACCCTAACCCTGTAGGTGAACAGCTCTGTTGGTGGACGTTGTTAACCCAGGACGTCTCAACCACAGTCCAATATTTCATGGACTCTGGGCCTGGTGGTTTCCCCGTCCCCCTCCCTGCCTCTTCATCACCTGAACCTCGGTGACACGGCCGGACCTTCTCCTCGGAGGTTCACTGCTCGCTCACACAAACCTTATTGTGTGTGTGTGACCCATTGAAGACTTGAGTGAAGAAGTGGTCAGTGAAGGCAGCACAAAGCCACGTGCTGTGTTAGCAGTTGGGTGTGGAGGGGCCAAGAATGTGGCCCCAGACTCGGCTCCCATTCATTCAGGCTCCAAAAAAAGTCAAGTAGCAAAAGTCGGAGAGATACATTTTGGACGTTCTTCATGCGTTGATCCTTTTCTGAGGCTGAAATAACATTTGATGGAAGGAGCAGCTGCTGGTCAAAGTGTGGATCTGCAGCTCTGCAGTTGAGGAGCAGCCAAGTTCTAGAGTAGAACAGGTTTTGGACCAATGCTGGTTAGAATTGTTCTGATGGTTGTCCTTTGATTAGAAGGACATGTCTTTTCCAACACATCAAGGAACCCTTTGATAAATCCTTTGTAAAGGTTTGTTTGTTACACAAGAGAAAATCGAATGAAAAACCAAAAAAAAAACCCACCAAAACCAGGAAAGTTATTAAATGAAATGCAAGACAATAAATAAATACAGATTAGAAAATAATCATAAACACAGCTAACATTTCACATACAATCGTCCCGACAGGAGTCATTCAGTAGAAACCAGTAGAGTGAACTGAATCTCTCTGCTCCAAAAACACCTCAACATGTCGTTCAGGTCGACTCACTACAGTGGAAACAACACAAGTGGATGTGAGAACGGCTTCTCTGACCCGGGTTCCTCTACCGTTAGAGGTGAGACTGAACCTGCTGTGTTTGAATGAATGAATGAATGAAGTTCAGCTGGAAGTTGGCGAGAAAACATTGACGACTTTTCAAGACTAAAGACTAAAATACAACTTTCCTGGTCCCTGGAACAGGTCACCAATGGTCTGCTGGTCTTTGAGAATGGCAGTGTGAAGTCCTGGCCACCCTGGGTCTCCTTATCTGCTCCATCTCTTCCAGCCTGAGGGAGAAACCCACTAATAACACCACCCCCGACCGTCTCATTTGTCCTTTTAAATGGTCACTAATGTGCGATAATGGACGACATTATGCGGCCGCCAATGTTTGCAGAAATGCGACAGTAAATGGATAAAAACAGCGGTTTGTCTCGCCTTTGTCCTCAAATGAAATTATCCCAACCAACCAGGGATTCCCATTCTTCCTACTTTACCAAATGAAATTGCCGTTGTTGTCCCCGTTGTTCTCCAAGGTATCGTTAATGTCTTTTGAAAAGGACGTCTTTTGTCTCCGTCTGTCACTTTGTCTTTTGCTTCATGTCGACACATTTGTTAAACTGGTTAAAAAAAACCATGTGAGATTCTTTGGCTTGTAAAAACAAGTTGCCTCCGCCACTGTTGCCCCATCCATCCATCTTGTTCCTTCACATTTGAAAGGCACATTCTACATGGACCTTTCACCTCCCTGGCCGTGTCACTTCCTCTCTCTCCACTGGTGTCCCCCCTCAGGGGGAAGGGATAGGGGAGGTCAGCAGGTTGAGCTGTCAGCACAGGTTTCACGTCTTAAGTGGGGCCTGTAAGGAATGGGGGGTGGAATGTACCCCGACTGTAGGACACGGGGGTCAGTGTGGATCAGATTTACGATCTAGGCGACCACTGTATCTTCATCACTCTGGGCTGAAGGTTCCTACTGTCCCTGAGACTCTCAGTTCTCACAGGAAACAACAACAATCTGATAAAAATATAATCAATAACAGAATTAATAACAGAATCCGTATCTTAGAAATAGGCAGATTGCTGAGAGCATTCTGGGAGTTCCCTCAGCAGTCTAGGCCTATCCAGGTGAACTGAGAAATCCCCAAGACTATACAGCAAAACCTTGTCATACGCTCATGCAAATCATGCTTTTAATTTGTTAAACTACGCGCATGCAAATCTGTTTTTTTGAGACTCGTCTAAGGTGGACCAGATTCACGAGCATAAATTTGCTACGTCAGTCCGTCACCCACCAGGGTCCATGGGTGACGTCACTAAACTGCACCCAAGAACCAAGTTCACGTTCTACAAAAATGGCTATAGCGAGTGTTCGAGTGTGAGTATGTTAACATGTTATTACATGATAGTTTCAGACGCTGTTTTTGTCGGACGTGAACTTGGTTCTTGGGTGCAGTTTAGTGACGTCAGGCACAGACCATCATGGACATACTGCCGTGTGATTGGCTGCCAACGTCTTCTGATTGCCTGTGACGGAAAAATTACGCTGGCGAATCTTGTCTGTGTAAGACGAGTCTCAAAAATACAAATTTGTGTGCGAGTAGTTACGATTTACACGTGCGTACAACAACATATTTTGACGTGTGAAGCGTTGTTTGTTGTGGACAGCATATTTTGCCTGTTGGTATTCATGGCCGTGTTGGTCAAAGGGTCGTCTGAGTCTCCACAGCGTGGAGGACGTGTTTTTCTGCCAATCAGGTCGATTTCCTTCGAACTAAACCAATACTGAGACGAAGAAGGAACCTGTTGGACCAAGGACGGTGCAGAGCAGCGAGAAGACTGAACGTTACCTGGACTCCTTACCTGGGTGGCGTCAGGACTGCAGTGTTTACACAGGCTTTGTACTCACTCACAAATCAAAGTGCATGTCAGAATGCAGAGATTAGGGAACCAGAAAAGGTCTGGGACTCTACCTGCACCCTTATCTCTTTGTTGTCACCCACCTGGATGAACTGTTAACATTGCGTAACACAAACGGATGTGCCATCGACACACAAACGTTCTAATGCCCCGATGAAGGGCAGCTGTTTTTATCTGAGGCCCAGAGAAAGGTCCTTTAAAAGGACTGAGGAGAACGGCTTTGTTGAAAGCGGGAGATTCCCCGTCTGTGCAGCTGCTGTCAGTTCAGGACAAGATACAGGCCGGAGTGTCGGTACGACGCCCTCCGACCTCCGGGGAGAAACGGAGGAGAGTAAAACCTGACAGACTTTCAAGTTAAAGAGGAAGTGGCTGTTGTGATTTGTCATTCATTAACTGGAGGAGACTTTATCAGAACTTCTTTGGTCTGCGCCACAATGCCGTTACAGTCGGTTTCTACTGAATTCACTTTGGTGGTGTGCGTAGTTTATGTGGAGGCAGGTATCTGATGTTCTCCACCAGGTGCTCGGGTTTCAAAGACGAGGCTGGATAATGGAGGACATTAAAAAAAGCCATCTCAAACAATGCAGGATCTTAAGTCCTGGATGTCTTGCTCATCATTCATCTGATCCCGTTTCCTGACTTCTAAAGATTGAGAGATCTACTGTAACTTAAACCTGGGCTTCTTTCACGGGCTTTGTATTCCAGAGCGTTCACATGGTTCGGCCAAAAAGGAAAAAATGTGTTTTGACAACTTCACATTTCAGTGGCTTTCATCCTAAACTTCCTCACCTCCCTGCCTCCTCACTCCTTAACTCCTCTCCCACTCCTCGCTGTTCGCCTCAGTGAATTCAACCTTGGCTTCCCTTTAAAAAAAAGTCTGGCAGGAACTCAGGGAGGCTCCTTATTCGGAAGTGAGGCTAGCACTCTGACCCTGGGCGCTGATAGGTTTTTCGGCTTGACTGCATCGCTCACACACCGTGATCTCTGCAGGCCGAGCAGGACATTACACCTGACAGGAAGACGTTTGGTTTAAAGTCAGTTCATCACATGTGCAATAATTCACTCTTCAAGTCCAAGACATTGATGAGTGACAAGTCGTGTCATGTGACTTGCGGCAAAGGGAACGATACAGAGTCTGAGTTCATACAAAATTCATTCTTTGGTCTTTTTTAAGCTCCTGTTTTCAGATGTTTCTCCTCAACGTTGTGACCAACCTGTCTTTATTTTCTTCTTGTCTTCCAGAGTCTGGATCATAAACGTCAATGTCAGGTGTCCACGAGGTCGACCTCAGGTAAGAGGACTTTCCTTCTGCTGCATCTACACCGACGTGACTCCAGCACAGGTTTGGTTCCTGGAGGAGATTTTCACACAGACCCTAGTTCTAAGTCTGAAAAGTTCATGAAAGTTACAGTCACATCATCGGTGGGTGTGTCCACCTCGTCTTCAGATGATTGGACGACTGAAGAACAATAGACTTTTTTAATAGGACAACGAAGATCTGTGATGGTCACAGACTTAATGTTTGGATTCAGGTCTAAGGTCGGTTTAGATCAGGAGGAAGATGAGGTTCAACCCAGGTCAGTCTGCTGAGATGGTTCCTAACGGGACCAGAACCCAAAACCAGATCTGTGCTGGATGTTGTCGTGTGGAATCTGCTGAATCATCATGATCTTCTGCTGATAAATGCAGTGTTTTCTGAATGACTTGGTGGAGACGCAGTGAGAGATGAACGTGTGAGTGGAAAAGGTTCAGGGTTTTTTTGGAGACTTGTTTTGACTGAAACCAACTCGTCTGTGGTTCAGTGGCTGTTTGTCAATAGAAGCTGTTAAACCTGACTGTGGGGCTGCTGTTTGAGTCCCTGCTGCTGACAAACTGTGGAGCAGTGGACGCTCAGCACAGGACCTACTGTATCACTGACCTGATTAGTAAGGTTTTCAGTCTCACAGTGATCTGATACCAGGACAGTGTCTTTCTCAGCCATCGAAACCTCACCAGCATGGATTCCTGTAAACGTTGCCTTCAGTCAGTTTCACTATTTCTGTCTTTTTATGTTAGATGAGTGTTTTCTGCTTATTTCACTGCTAATCGTGAGACGAGGTTTTAATTTCTGGGACATTTAAAGAGACAAAGTGATGACTGTGTCTGACGACAGGTCTTGGAAACGTAGGAGCTTTGATGTTGTGTTGAGACGTCGTTTTCAGAATATATGAAAATGATGTTGAGAGAAAAAAAAACTTGATTTTCAAGATAATTTTACATTCAAGTTCATCAACACTGATCATGGAAGTTGTTGTGTTGCCTTCTGTGTTAAAAAGGTCTTCGATTGGATGATTTGTTGTTATTTTGTTGTGACATTCACAGGTTCATTTGCATAAGAATTTATTTATATTGTGCTCAGCTTTTATCTCGATACATTACTGTGGGGCGGAGCAGGTTTATATTTGTGTCATTGATTCATCAGGGCCGTCCCCGTTTCCTTCTTGGAGTTTATATCTTTGGCCTGAAAAGTTTGAATTGTTTTCCTTCCTCTCTGGCAGATGATACGTTTGATAAAATGATCTCCTTCCATTGTGTCCATTTTTATAGAATGACCTGTTACGTCCAGCTGAGAATCACGGCTGAACTCAGAGCCATTGTCTGCTCACGCTGCTCTTCATTCCTCTACAGTAACTTCTTTATCACCTGTTTTGGAAAAAGACACAAAACAAAGACACGATGTTGAATCACTTGAATCCTCTTTTCTGTGGGCGACCTGTCAAAATCGGAGAATAAATTCAAGTGTTGCAGCGTAAAAAAAAACCCACAGAAGCAGACAGTGTTTCCAGTATGACACACACACACACACACACACACACACACACACACACACAGTGTCCCTGGGTCAAGAGGCTGCTCTCAAGGTGACTCAACACTTTCGACACGTGGTTGGCTGTAGTCATACAGCAGCAGCAGCAGCAGCAGCAGCACTTGTGTCTGTGGGGATTAGTGTGGATGCAGCTGCCCCGCTCCACACAGCTGACCCAACACGGGTCCGGACCGGGACAGATGTGGCGCTGCAGAGAATCACTTCCCATTTCCCTGTCGTTCATCCATCATTCTCACACTGCTGCAAGTGTTTGATTTTTGGCAAATTGTGTCGATGCGTAGAAAGAGCATGTGTTGCCACTTTGACAAGTGAAGGTTGATACAGCGTACGGTGCCACAGCGGTGGAGCCGAGACGCGGGGGTTGGTGTCCGAGTCCAAGTTGCTGATCAGAGAAAACTGCGCTGTGATCCAAGAGTTGGATTTGAGTCGGATTCAAGGACCTGGAATTCCTGGAATTGGAGACAGAGACGCGGTCACGTGATGACGACCATCAGACGCTGACCTGGAACTAAAGGTCAAGGTCAGCCTGACTCCAGTGAAGTAAAAGTAAAAATGTAGTTTTCTTTTCGATGCACGGATCTCATTGCTGTTTCACACTTATTTTCTTGGGTTTGAATCCAAGTTGTCACCATGTGCCACACAACATCAACTTCATGTCAAAGTCCACCTGGTGTCCACACGGGACTTGAACCAACAGGAAACACTGGCCTCGTGAACAGCTGCTGAAAAAGTCACGTAATAGTTTAATCAAGTGATGTGTGTTTGTGAGTGGTTCATATCTTGGAGAGGCAGCCTCTTCACCTCAAAGGGTTAGGGTTCGATACTCACACCCAAACGGAATCCCTAGGTCACTGCCGTGTGATTGGCTGCTGACGGACCAACGTAGCAAAAATACGCACACAAATGCGTTCCGCGTAAGAAGAGTCTCACGCAGTTACACAAATTAAAAGCACGATCTGAATGTGCGTACAACAATTCACAAACGTAGTTTAAGGAATTAACGAACGTATTTTGACGCGTGAAGAGTTGTTTCCGTGCTGACGTGTGTGTTCTTTTTGAGGCTGTTGTGTCTCCACTGTCCTTCTGGTCACATTTTCAACACAATATAAAGTAGAAGAATATTTGTTCTACTGCTGGACCATCTTCTCTGGTCGCTCATCAATATCTGTCTGTTCTGTAAGTTCTATCGTCCTCCTTCTGCTCCACAGAACTTCCTCTGTAGATGTTGTTTGGTTTTCATCTCAGAGAGGAACGTCCTCTACGAGGTTTTTGATTAAAATTGTAAGTCAACGTATTAACACTGCCCCCTGGATTGTGTCTGTCTCTCCTGGGTCTCTTCCACAGAATGATCACAGACAGGCACAAATACTTTGGACAATTCCCCATTTCTTAAAAATCTCCTGGTATTTCCATATGTCCAACTGTCCCTCAGCTTCCTCCACTGAGTTTCTATGATCTGTTCCTGTTTATCTTCAGGTTTTGATGATGAAATATTTACTTTTAATATTCAATAACTATTGAAGTTGTAAATATATGTGACTCAAGTCGCTGCAGGTTCTATTCTCATCTCATATTCTTGGAGAAGAAGAGGAAACATCTGCTTTGCTGCTGTTCTTACTGCTCTAGATCTACACACACACACACACACACACACACTGCCAGTTATATAGTGGTTGCTGGATCTCCTGCCAAAGGAAGAGTGTTACTACACATGCATGCTTCCATACTGACGTACACACACACACACACACACACACTCTTCCGCTCATCGTCGTCCTGTGACAGTTATTCTGAAACAGTTTGTCCTGCAGAGCTGAGACGTCAGGACTGTGACATCTGTCTTCCCAGTCTCTGTCTCTGTCTCTGTCTCTGTCTCTGTATGTAAATGAGTCAGTCATCAATAAAACAGGTAAAAGTCATTTAAATTTCAATTTAAATGACTTTCACTACTGGTCACAAGAGGAAAAAAAGAGTCGAGTTTGTTTGAGAATCACAACAAACAGTAAAACAAAATATTCTCTGTGGTTTTTCAGGGTTTATTTCTCTGAATGAATCACAACAATGTTCACATTTCAGATTTGGAAATTTACACTTTCATCAAATGTAAAAACACAATTATTGTTCAACTAGTTTAAAAACTTCCGTTGAAAATTTACACCAAAGTAAAGGACCAGATCAAACTGATGCTCTGCTTTTTCACTAGATTATATTCACTATATGATTCAAATGATGAGGGGCGGACCCCCAGGGGGCGCTGAGTAGTAGTTTATTGTTTAAAAATATTTATAAGTAGTAGTTTAGAAAGGAAATAAAAAAAAAAATAAAAAATTTAAAGAAAAGTTTTGTAAACAATCACAGAAAAATACTCCCATCTACCACTGGGGGGCTGCAGCTTTACCTTACTAGGTTTAAACTCAATCACCTGTTTGTGTTAGAGTCTTATTTAGCAGTAAACTGATGCAGTGGACCAGGGAAATGAATGATTCTGTTGATGACGTAAAGTCTCCAAAGTTGGACTTTGTCTCTAACTCAGTGGCTGCAGTTGTGTCCTGTCTCCAGATGCCGTAGAAGTTCCTTAGATTTGATTCCATCTGACACTTGTGGCGTCAAACAGAAAGTCATTCTATTCTAGTCAGAGTCGACGTTTCCCAGAAACCATTGTTGGTTGTTCAAAGCAGAGGATGCAAACTGGGGTCTTCTGTGTCTTCTGTGTCTTCTGTGTCTTCTGTGTCTTCACACCCAGCCCTTCTCTGAGGGTTTGTGGGTTTATTGTGTTACAACAGCATTGAGTTCTCGACACCTTTGAAATCCTGCTGCTGTGGAGGGTCAGTTCAAGCATCTTCTGAACCTTCTTCACCATCTCCTCAGACGGTGGGATGGTTTTCATGTGTGAGTCCAGGAGGGGAGGACTGGACTTGTCCTTGAAAGGAAGCTGGTGGTTCTTCCTGTGGCCAATAAATCAAATGTGTTGAACTTCCTGTGTTTTGAGGGGCCATTGTGGTCCAGACTGAAGCACAGTTCTAATCATGTCTGATCATATACTATACTGTAGAGAGTATTTATATTGGTGTCGTCCCATGATGTCCTGGTGGAGATAAGTCAGGATCTGAGCAAATGTTCACGGTGTCACAGTGGAATCATGATGGAAGTGGACGTTTGTTTGGTTTCGTTTCAGTAAATTTCTCTGTCTTTGACTTTTCCTCGACTTTCTTTGAAAACCTTGACTATATCTGTGTCGGAATCACTCACTTATTCCCTTCCTTGGGAATTGTACGTGTCGTAGCCTGGTGGAGTCATTGGCTCAATGGAAAACTGCTTCGTCTCATGGTTGAAAAGGACGAACGGATTCTGCTGTGTCCCACAATGGGACACATTTAGGAACGGACCAACTTATGAGACACCACCAATATGACATGGTCTTATTTAGTGCCCTCTATAGGTTGTAGGCGGCAGTATCAGATATATTCATGTAAATCATCCATAACATTTTACAGGAATAATCCTAATCCTAATTACAGGAATAATCCTAATCCTAATCCTAATTCCACTTTGTTTGCCGTCATTTCAGCTCCACCATGGTGTCCTCAGATCAATCACCAGTCCCTGGGTTTTAGGTGGTTTTTAAACGTGTGTCTCTTCAATGTCTGGACTTCAAGTCTCTTCATTCTATCTCAGAAATAGATCTGCCCACTGCATGTTGTTTTACTATAATAACTCTGCTCACTCACCGAAAGGGAAAAGGCAAAGTCTGTCCTTCCCAGAGAACACAGTGGGAAGAATCGATGACTTACGCTATTTTTGTCCCTCAGGGGACACGGACACAACACAGTGTCTCACTGGTATTAATAGTAGTCCCCTGATAAGACCACAAGAGCGCAGACTTGTGAGAACATCTTGCTTCAGTGTCAAAGTGCCGCAGTCTGTCCCTGTCTTTTGACTCCCCGCCCTTCACCGTACATCACAACATCACTACAGTACAATGGTGTAGTGGGTGGGGTGTGAACTTGAACCCCCCCCCATCATTAGACACTCGACACAGCACTTCAGTGTTGTGGTGGTGCAGCGATGCCGACCGCTGCCCCAGAGCTGTTTGACTGTGGAGCCTCAGTCGTAAAGAGGTTCTGGGCCTTTGTCCCCGGACACAGTGGTTTTCCTGAATGGCAGGTCGTACGTTGTCCTCAGGGTCCAGTCCACCATTCACTGCCCACACGGGTCACAACAGAAGGAGCTGTAAATTCTCCGACGCTGCGTTGTTTGATTATCCTAATGTTTGTCAAAGCACAGGAAGTCTCGAAAAGGTCTGGATTATTTGGGATCCAAACGATGCTCTTGGAAAAAAACCTCTGTTCAGTCATGATGAGACGCCTCAGCTCTAGGGTCAGAGGTTAGGGCTCCTCGTTCCAAATGTAAAGGAGACCTTTTGTTCTGTACTTTGTTTCTCAATTTTAATGTTCAACTTGTTCATCATCTCTGAGACCTTCACCTCCAGGTTGGGTTGCGTCAAGAAGTAAACGTTGCAGACACTGTGGCGACCACAGATTTATTTATAAATGTACGTCAACTTATATCCAACAACATTTGGGTTCTTTCTTTGTCAACAGTCATTTTTCATTCTCCACCAGTGTGATAGCTGCGCTGCTCCAAATAGGGTTTCTCCAAAAAGGGAGCATGGGAAAAATAGCAGTCATTGTGGAAAGTGCTGGGAAAAAATACTTCATTCTCATTGGTAGCAGTGCACGGCATTCTGGGACGGGAGTGAGCTGAGAAAGTCTGTTTTTCTCCCTGTGAGAAGACGGAAACATGGAAACACTGAGACAAAATCAACTCCTGAGCAGAACTCATTTACAGAACCTTCTGCTTCAGCAGCTTCATTTCAGTCCAAATGGAAAGATGAGAAGTTGTTGGTCAGTGATCCACGGGTGGTGACCAGGTGGTGCCGTGGACCCACTCTGGTTTCACAATCGTCTGCTGCGGCCGATTTAAACTCCCCTGTCGACGCTGGCGGTGGCGGCTGCATACCGACATACCAGCCTGATGGTTGCCAGCCCATTACACAGGGTTAAGTGGTGGAGCCCACCCAGAGCTGCCCACCCGCTTCTGCCGGACTTCTACCTTCCTGCCCAGCCCTGGCTCTGGATCAGAGACGGGCCGTACGTCGGGGGACGGGACTAATGATGGCCGCGGCCATTCCATCTCTTTCAAGCCTCAACCCCAGAGTCCAATTTTGGCAAATGCTATTTCCTGCAGATAAGATGCAAAAGAGCTCTTTCTGCATTGGTTTCCTCATCAGATGATTGGAGGTTCAAAGGTTGAACGGGTGGCAAAAATACGTGAGTGAGTCCATGCTCTGCTCCATCATCAGCTGCTCTGCCCTGCAGCATCTTGCACCAGTAAACTTCTAGCATCACTGCTGGACCTACAGAGATCCTGGTTGTGACCAGAGAGAAGGATGTTCTTGAATTCTAAATCAAATTCTCCTTCATTGATCCCACACTTGGAGATCAATTGTGTAAAAAAGCAAATCTGCTTCAAAGAGCTGTAATGATCTACCACAACTGACCACGCTGTGGTCCTCGAGGTCCACAGCGTGGTCATGTGATGACAGCCAGGGTCCGTGCCGGACACAGACACGTCGCTCCACGTGCCCCTCTGATCCCAATCATTCATAAATTCCGCCAGATGTGTATCGGCCGTCCGTCCGTCCATCCGTCCGTCCGCCCAGTTGTGTCCCTTATCTCCAGCCTCCACCTCCCTTTGGCTGTTAGGAAGGAATGAGATGTGACAGAGTGTGTTGTCTGTCTCCAGCTCCCATCTCTGACTGGCATCACTGAGAGCGGCGTCTCTTTAGGTATTTTAGGTCTTGTCCTGTTCTGATTGGTCACCTGGTCTGTTTCTCTGGTCTGTTATGATTATGACGATGAAGTCAAATAAAAAAAAAACTCTTTTTTGTTTCTATCCACATTTTTCTCCTGCCTTTCCCTCTCGCTCTCTTTTCCACTTTCTCTCCGTCACTGAGCCAGAAAAGAAAAAACAGTGAAACTTCCCCTCAGTCATTTTGCCCAGATTCAACACTGCAGACAGACAGACAGACAGGCAGACAGGCAGACAGGCAGACAGACAGGCAGAGTCCAGGCTCCAACACAGCAGAATGTAAATACAGCAGTGTTTTTCACATTACTTCACCATTTATTTTTAGTGGCTGAACAGCGAGGGTGTGTTTCTAACTGAGAGTCTTATCAGCTGCACACACAGCAAATAATAAAAAAAAAACTGAGAAATCATAAATTAAAAAAACAAAAACAATATTGACTCAAAGCAGGAAGTGATGCGTGACTGCAGCTGCTGTTCAATCCACACACACTGGGTTTGTGCAGGTGCTAAAAAGTGTGTTGGCTTTGAGTTTTTCCAGTTTGTCAAACAAAAATAACGGAACTGAATGTTATCAGAGACAAATATATCAACTGAGGTTATTTTGAGACGGAGAGATTACAAGGTTTGTAGCCAGAAGTCTTCTAAAATGGGAACAAACTGACTGGTTGAGACTCAAAGTCTCCGTCATTGTTGTGGAACTTCAAGGTTCTCCTCCTGGTCAGAACCTGATCCAAGTTAGGGAGGTTGGAGCAGTGGTATTTGGGTGTCGGTTGTGGAGACTGCTGCTGGTGATGATGATTGGATGGATTTAATAAAAAAAACAATCAGACCAAATCTTGGCAAAAACATTAAAAAAAGGAAATTATAACAAAAAAATAAGGATTCATTTCAAAAAGTGACGAGGGAATAAACCCAGGGAATGTTTAAACCTAGAACTTCAGAGGGATTAGGAACCTTCAGTCTGTCTGTCTGTCTGTCTGTCTGTCAGTCAGTCAGTCAGTCTGTCTGTCTGTCTGTCTGTCAGTCAGTCTGTCTGTCTGTCTGTCTGTCAGTCTGTCTGTCTGTCTGTCTGTCATGCTCTTACCCTTCTCCACGTTTAACTCTTCACTGCCAACAGCCAACGTGGACTGAACTTGTTCAACCTGTGGTTCCACACACACACACACACACACACACACACACACACACACACACACACACACACACACACACACAGTCTAATAAGTGTGTGAAGAGTTCAGTGTCAGGTTGTTGAACAACAACAACAGTCGACTTCTTCTTAACTCTCCTCCATCTCAGCTGCCAACAATTCCTCGATTACTGGACCTGGTGAAGCTCCGTCCTTCACGTCACTGCAGCTTCATGTGTCTGTGTCCACCACACCTGCAGGAGACACAGTGGCGGACGGTGGCTGTCTCCCTGCCTCAGAGCCTGACTGTCTTTCTTCCTTCCTTTCAGCCGCCCCTTCGCTCACACCAGGAAATGTCTTTTTCCAGCTCAGTCTCCAGTGGACTTTATTCCACCTCGCTGTCCAACAACAAAGACAGAATAGAAAAAAAGACAAAACTCAGTTGCTGGAGACGGAACAGAATGGACTGTCTTCCCCTTCACCTCTGATTCACTCTATTTTCATTTAACTCAACTCAACTGCATTTATTTGTTTTGTATTGTATTTGTTTCCCCATCAATGACGCCAGTGTTTGTGTAGAGACAGTGTGTCTTTAAGAGGACAGTGATGCTACAGCTGCATGGTTCGGAGGTAGATATGAAGAAGACAACCTCCCACGCCCACAGAGACACTCAAGGTGCTGTCACATCTAGATTTCCAGTGAGGTCAACTCTGACACACACTCACAGAGCTGGTGTCCCCTTGTGGCTCGTGGGACTGGAGGTCTTCTGTGACACTAATGAAAGGACAACGTCCAAGTTTGATAAAAAATACAGATCCACAGCAGAAGGTTAATGTCCAGACCAGGAGATTGTGGGGACTTCCTTCAAGCCAGGACTGTCTGCAGAGTCAGTTTATTTTCCTTCCTGTGATGTTGAGGGTTCAGCCTTGGACGACACAGACAGACACAGACACAGGAACAGCCTCACAGGGACGCCTGGCCTTGTCCCTGTCCAAACAGCCCGGCTGCAGTCAGAGGTTTGAATGGAGTGGATCCGCTGCAGCGAAGACACCCGTTCACACTTCCTCCCTCCCTTTCTCGTGCCGGCCCTTCCTTCCTTCCTTCCTTCCTTCCTTTGACAGAGGGAGTTGGGGAGTCAGGACCGCCGGATGTCCCCCTGATCAGAACGACGGACAGACAGGCTGACAAGGAACAGGCGTGCAGGCAGGAGGATGCTGCTGCCGCTGCTGCTGCTGCTGCTGCTGCTGCTGCTGCTGCTGCTGAGGACTTTGAGCTCAGTTTTTCTCACATCCGGAGCAACAATGAGAATGACATCATTCCTGCTTGGATAGGACAACAGGAAGATGGAGAAGATGGGGAGAAGTTGCCAGTACAAAGAAAGCAAAGGGAGACTTGAACCTCTGACCCTCACAGGGTTAGGGTTGTTACGGTTGTTATCTGGAAATGGAACATTTTTCATTTTTAGTCTGTGACTAATTCACACATTCATTCAAACATGTGGTTTCTCTGGGAATCAAACCCAAGACTCTGTGCTACAGAGTCAGAGCAACATCCTGACCTACATCACCCACAGGTGGCAGTCATGGAGACGCTGTCCCTGAGAGCAGGAGAGGACGAAGATGAAGATGAAGATGAATGAAAGAGGAAACAGTAGGAGCCAGCTGTGCTGCTGCTGCTGCTGCCGCTGCCGTACAGTGCTGCTCCACAGACGTCAGCCTCGCTGGCCTCCATCCTCCCCATTGAACGGCCAACTCTGGCCATCAATTCTGAGCCTTGTCCTGTCAGTGCGAGCCTCTGGACACAGCAGCTGGCTGCAGGAAGACAAGCGCTCTTCTTCACAGTCTGCTCCCCATCAGCTGCAGCCAGCTGTCCAGCAGAAGTCCCTCCATTCAGGGACCGGGGCCGGTGCAACGAGGCCTCATTCACTGCTGCGGCCGCTCATTTCTGACCGCCGTCCTCTTCAAGTCCAGAGGCTTTTTCTTTTCCACCTCTTCCTTCCTACACACACACACACACGGCAGAGCAGGCCTGGACTCGCTCCCTGTCTTTCTCCTTCTTTCTTCCCCAGTAAAATTGTCCATCTGTCTCTGCCGTCACCAACTTCGAGTCCACTGTTTCAGTCTCTCCTTTCTCTCCCTCGGCCATTCTTCCCCCGTCTACCACGCTGGGTTTTTAGATGAACTTTCCGTCTCTTTTTTTTCAGCCGTTGTTGTAGCTTTTCTCTCGCCTCCGTCCGTGTCCCTTCTGTCTCTCGGTTTTGTGGAACCCATTCCTCTTTTTGGCCTTTTGTTGCTTTGCCATGTCTCAGTTTCTCCGCTCCTTTCTCTCCACTTCGGACCCCTCCTCTTTTTCCCAATCGCTCTTATTTCCGGCACAATTTCCATCTCCTTCTTTGTCACAATCTAAACTATGTCCTTTTTTTCCCCAGTGTCACAATACTGTATCTTTTCTCTCCCCCCTCCTCCGCTGCCCCCCTTTTCTTTAGAGTAACTTCTTTTTCTGCTTCTCTTTCTGCTGTATTTTTTTCACAGGTGTCTGTAAGGCGGGGATTTACATTTTCTCAGGACAGGCAGCCCGTGGAGAGAGGCCTGCTGGCAGATCAAAGGCTGCGGCTGTAAAACGATCTGAAAGAGTCCGGCATTAGCATCCATCAGGGTACCTTGAAAGCTCCCTGGTCAGCCGAGAGGGAAGCACAGGGCCCCCCAAAGTGAAAGCCCAGTCTGGAGAGGGCCGATGGAGGGGCGCGGGGATGGGAGGGGCCGGCGGAGACAGACAGAGAGAGGGAGGAGAGGGAGGAGAGGGAGGACAACCCCCAGTACAGTCAGGGAGGAAATATTTCCTTGAGAGAGAAAAATAGACGCTGGACTATTTTTAATATTTCTATTTTTCCCTCACTCAGCATCTCCCTTCAACCAGTTCTCTCTCTCCTCCTTCTTCTCAGTGCTGAGAGTGGAGAGCATCTCCATCTGTGCATCTCCACCCAACCTCTGACTACACCTCCTAGGGTGGAGAGGTGGCAGGAAGAGTTAGGGGAGAGAGAGAAGATCTTATTCTGCCTTACGTCAGAGTTGCTCTGTCTGTGTTTCTTCTTCCTGGAGTGGACGACGGAGAAGTAACGTTTGTGTCTTTTCCACCCATGTCCAATGTCCCTGTTCATCTGTTCTTTCAGCTCATTCTTCAGTCTCACACTTTTCACCTTGGAAGTAGAACTTCCACAGACCTGCTCCAAAACAGCTCCAACCTTTACAAGACTGTCTTTGTCACCGTCCACTGCTTGGTCATATTTTACAGCAACTTTTGTTATAAATTATTATCATTTTATCTTATTCATAAATGTGATTAATATTATATTTTTATTTGCCCTCAGCAGATGGACATCAGCTCTTTTTGCCCTTCAACAATGTTAAGAATGAGATCCATCCCTCCACCCACTCACTGGGCCGTAGGGCTGCAGTCTCCACGACCACCACCCAAATCTCACAACCCCATTGTCCACTGGAAGAACCTCTCCATAACTCCTGATCTTTCCGTGGAGTTGAACCCCGGAGGTCCCCACCAAGGACACTTAGTTGATGGTACATCAGTAAATCCTACAACTGTAGCTGCTGCAGCCATGTTGGACGTCCAACTCCAGAAAGTCACATGGTCCGTGACGTCTGAGTGTTAATGGACCCAAACACACACTCTCTGTCTGTGAGTGTGTCCCTCAGATCAGTCACTGTCTCTCTCAGTGAAGGATGTCCCGTCAGTCACACACTCAGACAGTTGGACAGAGGGACAGTGGTTGGACCCAGCAGTGGCGTCTTGTCCACCAGAGGATGAGTCCCTCCTCTGTTCAGGGAGCAGGATGTGATCTCACTGGGTAAAAATCCAACCTATGTCGTTGCCACTCATGACTTAATCCAGGCTTCTCCTTTGTACCGAGCGCCGTCCCCTTCCCCTCGTCTCCTCTTTCCTTCTCTCTGCTGTCTGTCCATCTGCCCCCTCCCACTTCATCACAGAATCATACAAGACAATGCAGCGCAGATATGAGTTTGGCCTTTTACAAGTATCTCTACGTACATCAGGTCAAAGTCGTTTTCTCCAGTTCTAACTGAAAGACTTCATGGACGTTTCAACAAATGTTTCTGCAGTTGATTGTTATGGATTGAAGTTCCTCTGCTGAGTAATGAAAAAATAAATGAAAAATCTGTCAAAAATAGGTATAAAGACACAAATATTACAACTAATAAAAGAAACTGGGGACGTGAGTGGATTTACTACAGGTATTACGGTTATAAATGAATACTGGCCCCAGTTTTCTTGGATGAAAAACCTTAATTAAGAGATTTTTGGTTTTGCTCCATTTTTGTTCTTTTACAAATCAGGTCGTTTGTTCGGTCCACAGACGGACCCCGCCCCCCACTGTGCTGCACATGCTCCATGCAGATTATCCCGGTCGTTGCCTCCTGCGTGTCCTTCAGTGACGGTCGGTTCTGTGAGGAAGGAAAAAATAAAAGAATCTTTGTAGCTACAGAATCTTGTTTGCAGAAGCTCACAGCTTGGTGCAGGAAATACACCGGGTCCTTTATTCCGTCCATTATGGTTTGGTGGTTTTTTTTTTTTGGCTTTTTTTGCCATATGCGACTCTTTTAAACAACTTCCACAACGGCCTGTGCATCTGTGGTTGTTGTTAAGCCTGTTTATGTGTGGACCACTGCAGTGTATTCATAAACACAACTGTACAATAGGTGCAGTGAGACTGTCCTTTGTGTTGGCGTGATGCTTCTCATTAGGGCCGGTCTGTGCTGGTCTCCATCACGGCCGCTGTGAACCTGAGAACTGAACATATGGGCTTTTTCTCTGCAGCCCAAATACAATGTCTGTTGACATGGTGCATTTATACACTGGCCTCTAATCTGCATCCACCGCGCTGAGAGCGAAGGCCACAACACAAGTGGCAAACAGCACGTCGAGGGTTTTGTTTCTCCTCTGTGGTTCCGTCCCCCCCGCCCCATGTCCAGCTGCCTGCGTCTTCAGTTGTGAGGACTTTTTTGGACAATATTTACAACCGTCGATGGTCTTTTCAGAGCTGAACGTGGGCTGAACGTCAAGGGGTCGTGTGGTTTTTATTAATGAGACCAACTTTACTGTGACTGACCGTTGTGCTTGAATCTGAAGGATCATCCAACAACAGGTGGCGCTATGACAAAGAAAATGAAAAACTGAAACTTCAGTGGACATGGACACATCAGAGATTTTGCTTGGTCATTTTTTGGTCTCACAGTTGTCCTTCTTCTAGGCCACCACTGCCTGGTGGTTAAGGAAGTTACTACATGTCAAACTTGGACTTGTTTTTTTAATTGTAATGTCTTCAGAGACACTGAGTTTGGCTCCTTCTATGTGTCTAATCTTCTTCTTCTTCTCCCTTTTCTAACTATAACTACCTCCATGTCCTCCCTCAATGTCCTCCTTGTCTCCTACCTGGTAGCTCCATCTCTAGGATCATTCTTCTACCAATGTGTCCACTGTCCCTCCTCTGAACATGTCCAAACCATCTCACTCTGTCTTGTTCCATTGTGAGTCACTGACTTTGTTGTATCAGCCCTGTGTGTGTTAAACATTCTGGAGCCTCATTAACACTGGGGACCTGTTGTTCTGACCAGTGTCCCTGTGTCCTCAGCTCTGCCTCACACTACACTGCATTGTCCCAGGACTCTGTCCAGACAGATGTCCACTGTCCCACCCTGTAACTCAAAGTACAAGAGCTGGGCTCCATCTATCAACGTCGCTGCAAATATCATTCACTAATAATGTTAAAAGAAAAGACATCTTTCATTTGTCGTCCATCTCCTCAACACCGACCGTGGCTCCAGGCCAACGTCTCTATTCCAGGGAGAACAGAACTCCACATGTAACAGAGGATTAGGACAGAGACACTTAAAGGACGGCTAATCTCATCACCTGTTTCCTACTGTGGCTTTTAATCGACTGCTTTGTAGTTTTATAAACATTGAGAAAATGACATTACTGTCCAAATATGGCGGCTCATATCCTGCATATCCAGTTTCATTAAAGTCAACAGGCACAGATCCAGGAGGAGTTGTTGGGAATGGTGGAATCTGTGGGATCAAAGCGGAAGTCAAACAAGATGAGACGTGAGATTAGATGGAATCTCAACAGGTGGAGTCAAGGACGGGGAGAGATATGAAAACTCTGGAGACACCCCCGTCCTCCCAGGGGCCCCAGTGTGTTTGTATTACCTGCAGATACACGGACCTTTCCATCCTCCTGTAACCAACCAGTGACGCGTCACCTGACAAAGTTTGTGGAGTGTCTGCTATTTAAGATCTCTGCAAATCCTCCACTGGAGGAACTGGACCAACGGGATGTTCTGTGTTTGAAAATGAAACCACAAAAGGATGTCTAGAAACAACAGTCTGAGGTTGGTTCTGTACAAATAACCATTAGCAGCGTCTGTCTTCAACAACCTCGAGGCTCAGCTGCTCTTTGACAGAAGATCAGTGATCACGGCTGAGCAGATGCCTTCACTGACATCTGGAAACTTCACCTTCTCCTTAGACATGAGACTGGACTCAAGCTTCGTTAAAATGAAATGTTTCATCCATCCAAGGATTGATTTGAACCCAAAGATGCTGCATCCATCAGTGAGGATGATACAAAGGTGGAGCAGTTGGAGCGCCAACTACAACCATGTGACATCGTGAACCGACGGTGTTATTGGTCCAATCTGTCAGCAGTTGGACAAACACACTGTTGTCCTTTGTCTCATCATCTTGACTTTAGCAAAGATCTGTCCAACGGACACATTGTTGTAACATAATGTTAACATTGATGAGCAATTAGTGGTTGATCAACAGTCACTTCATCAATGTCATCACTTGTTGTAAATCATAGGTAATAGTTGGTGGTAGAAAATATCATGTAAATATCAAACTGATTGGTCCAACCTGCTGTTTTCTTCAATTTCTTGTTCATTTTACTGCCTGGTTCCATTAAAGGTCAATTTGTTTGGACAGAAGACAGTGAAGTTATACTTTAATGACACCAGTCTTGTGGTTCCTCTGGGAATCGAACCCAGGATTCTCTGTTTGCTCTATTTCCGACAAATAAACAAATAAACAGAGCGGACAAATAAAATAGTTACAAAAAAATATCCCATAAAACTTTGGTTTCAGAGCAGATGTCCAGCCATTTCCAAAGTTTTCTTGATTTCTTCATTGCCTTTTGTGGAACCAGGCGTTAAAATGACCAGGAAATAGAATTCCAGAGGGGAATGTGACTAGAGTTTGGATTTATTTCCTTCATTCTGCAGAAACCTAACCCTAACCCTTGGTAATCCTTAGATATCTTCAACCTGAGTGCTTGTAGAAAGTGTCTGCTGACCGTGTCATGGTGTCAATCACTGGGTCAGTGTTGTTGTCACACACAGTACCTGTGAGACACTGGGCTGCAGGGCCGTCCCGCCCCGTCCCGTCCCGTCTGTGGATTCCTCCTATCAGTCATGTGAACAGTGTTGACCACACAGCGTTCCCTCATCGCCACAGCTGAGGAATGTCTCCCACAATCCACCTTATCAGGTGCTTTGTCTGTTTTGTCTGAGGGAGATCCGAAGAGGCGCTTGGCGTTACTGCTGATAGGCTTTTTGGAATACTCTCACCTTCCTCCCATTCCTCCGCTCTCAGCCCGTATCCACCTGTGCCGTCTTCCTTTCCCCCATATCTGTCAACTCAACAACAGTGCCCCCTGTGTTCCTCCTCACCTCAGAGTTAATTGGAGGAGTTAACCCTCCCCAGCGCCTCCTTCCTGGTAGTGGTTTAATGCAGCTCCTGTGGAGAGTTCAGGTGAAGCTTTAAAGTCTTTTTTTTCTCTTTGAGACTTTGTTTGGCAGGAGGTCTTTCTTCTGTCACAAACACTCCAGCCCTCCTCCAGGCAGGAAGGACATTGTTACCTTGTTCCCAGGGCCGACCTCCTGCAGCAGCCGTCCTCCTGACCCGTAACATCCAACTGATTTATCCCTGATTGTTAGGAGGCCTCTGGAGCTGCTCCACGATTGGCTCCATATGAGAGCAGCGCCAAGAGGTCATCTCTAACAATCATTTTCAGTGGCTCATTATTCTCAGACCCAAAGACCCAAAGACCCAATTTCCTATGGCACCGTTCATAAAAGTGACAGATGGTCCAAACCTGGAAAAACTTTCCTTCTAATGGTTGGTCCGTTCCACTGCTTCATACAGAGACCTTTGGTGTTGACGAGCGTGGACTTTCTCCCGCTGCTTCCACCTTCTCTGTCCTGTTCAGTTTTTCCAAAGTGAAATATGTGAAGGAGGAGAAGTCGGTGTGTTGAACAGCTTTAGGGCATATTCCACCCACTGCAGCTTTCCTCCTCTTCACATTCAGCATAATGTGAATCCGGAGCTCAGTGATTTGCCAGGTAGTTTCTGTCTCTGGGGAGACTCACCCATGGACGGGACCAGGACCCGGTCCACGTTGCCCCCGCGGACCTCAGGGTGGCCTCGTGACTGGTTGGTTGTCGGAGCTGGGACAACAGCTGAGCCTAAGTCTTGGCTCCGACGTCTCACTGCCTGTTTCAGACACAAATGTGGTTTCCTCACATCTTGGCCGATTGTCATGAATGACCTCTTTCATTTTTCCCCACCTCCAATAACAACCAAACTCCTCTACTCAGCATTTAAGGGAAAAAAAGTTCTGAGAAGTTTTTTTTGTTTCCACTCCTGTCTTTCTTGGCAGAGTCAAGTGCTCGGTCATTGCAGTAACTGTATCCACAGCCTGGTGGGGAGCAGGATTGTCTGAGGTGGTGGGTGGGCGGTGGGCGGTGGGTGGTGGGTGGGTGGGTTGGTTGGTTGGTTGGTTGGTCTTAAAGGATGGTGGAAATATAAATCTTTTTTTTTTCTTTCACACCTCCTCCTGTTTCCTGTCTGGCTCCTGTGCAGAGACAGTTTGGCCACTAGGTGGAAAAACGTGACAAAACATTTTTGTGTCACATGTGACGTCGTGTTGGAGAAATAAATCATCCTGGGAAGTAGGAGCTGCTGGTGAAAAACCTATTGATGATTTTACCTGGAGACACTTCATTCATCTTCAACCTCTGATTCTTCTTGTAAAAATATGGGGCTTTAACCCCCATCTCCTTCAGTCATCTTTCATCCTGGGTTTGCGTCCCTCCCATATGTGCTCCTAATCTCTCCCCTGTGTCTCCCAAATGTCAGCGTGGAAGAGCGAGCGTGTACTTGCTCGCTATGGATTTCCCATGGAATGCACCATTTTGGGTTCACCCCACGTACGTTGCCTGTTTTGATAGGTGGTGATTATGAAGTATTTATTTTCCTACTGGGTGTGGGAACCCGACCTGTTGGTACTTTATACCATTGTGTCGTTGCTTCGCTGTTGCAGCAAAAGCTATGACTCACATACGTGTGTGCAAACAAAGACAAACACACACTGTCAATTGAGATAAGAGGATCAGTAATTAACTTTCAGACTAAATCAGCGGTAACGTTGAGGTGTGGACGCATTTCAAATGTCATTATTTAATAAGAAATAATGAGACTAGCAGACATAGTTGTGGTGTAGGTGTCTGTGGACCAGGATCCATCCGGATGCAGGATACGGGATTTACCTCCTCGACCCAAGTTGAACAAACTCGGAAGGAAAAAGAGCGACTTTTAAACTGTGCTTTAAACTCACTTCACTCCGTCCTCCAAGAGATGGCGCTTTCATGGCGGCTGAACCTGAAATGTTTTTGTTCTTGTCAGTAAAAAAATGAAGTTTTTGTATTTTTGTTGTGAGCCATAAAAAAACAGTCTGACAAATATGTCAGTGTCACAGTCTACAGCCTACAAAATGTGACAAACTCAAGGCCCGTGGACCAAATGTGGCCCAGTTAGTCATTCCATGTGGTCAGTGGGAGGCTGAAAACTTTATAATAAAGACCTGAAGGGGCTGCTGAAAATGATAAACTATCTATATACAGATATATGTGAAGGTTTTTTATTTCTCTGCCTGTTCCAGGTGATCAGGTTGACGAGACTCTCTTCTCTCCATTTGTTTGTGTTTGAGAGAAGAAAGAGCCAGAAAGTTGCAGAGGTTAAGCCCCAGCTATCTGCCCGGGCTGGTGAATGGTGGAGGTCCTGCACCGTGGCTTAGTGGAGGAGGGGTCGGAAAGATGAAGGGAGGGGAAGGATGGAGGGAGGTGGAGAGGGAGGTGGAGAGGGAGGCCTCTCCAAGACAATTCCCCTGACGGTGGGTCATTCACAGACACAGGAAATGCTTGACCTCACACCCTGAGAAATGTTGACGCCGGCCCACTTGTGTTAAAGGTGTAATTGGGCAAAATTAGGGGCTGGAACAGAGAGAAATGGAGACCGACTTACGTGGTCCACATGTCTTCCTGTCCCTCGCCTTCCTCTGTCGTCTCACTCAGTGAGACTCAGTGAATAGATTTACAGCAGATACCATTAATAACAAAGGACGGGACAAGGACGCTTTCACCTCCTGGTCTCTGGTTCCAGGTGAGATTCTTTAGTTCTGGGAAACAACATGGTCCACAGGAAGGTTGTGAGACACTTTGTTAACGCCTTGATGGACAGACAGAACTCTCACGTGACGTCACTAAGAATCTTTATCATCAACAATGAAAACTTGAAACACAATAACTGGGTTTCGCCAAATGTTTTTGGGATAGAGATTTGTGTGATACAGAGAAGGTCACTAGGTGGCACCCTCTGGAGTTCTCTTTGATGTTTATCTCTTTTTCTTTGCTCTCAGTGACTTGTCCTTCATCCTTGGTCTCCACACCAGCAGCTGTCTCCTCTTAGAGCTACAGCTGGAATGCACTTTCATTCAAACTCTTCATTCATAAGAAATAAACCATCAACCCGCATGGAGGAGCTGCAGTGAGAGTAGGGGATGTCAGCCACTGGAGTGATGGGGGTTGGGTGGTGTAGGTTTGTGGGTGGGTGGTTAGGATAAGACTGAGGAATGGCTGTTTGGTTCCAGAAACATGACACTAATGAAACAAAGTCCAACTCATCAAATCCAGCACAGGAGGAACATGGAGGAACCATGAAGATGGGGCACTGAAGATACAAGATCTTCTTATCGTCTACTTGTTGTTTTGAAGAAAATACATTAGAGTCCATCAACCAATCTTAAATGTTGAGTGTAGTTCTGATCCAACCTGTAGCCTGGAAGCTACAGCTGCTGAGCTCCAACCCTGAGATGATCTACCACGTCCTCGGTTTTCACCTCAGTTTCTTCAACAGGAAGAACAAACCACAGATCTGCAGGAACAGGAGAAGGTGTAGATGTCAGAGGAATGGTGGGGTCCTGTGGGGGAGGGGAGTCACAACAGTCAGCGATCACTCAAGAGGTCTCGAACCCTAACCTCCAACCTCGCAGCAGAGCGGATGCCACCATGGAGAAACTGTGAGAGGGGAGGTATGTGAGCCCCCTGCGCCTCGGAGGAAACCATTCCCCCCATGATGAATAGGATGTTAGCATTGACACAAATTGGCTCATAATAATGACACAAGGCCACTGAGCACACACACACACACCGGGTGACAGAGTGGGAACCACCGAGGGAGGGGGGCCCAGGGAGGCAGATGGAGGAAGGGAAGGTAGAGGAGGAGAGGGAGAACCACCTCACCCTGTGGGAGAGACAGATTTACGGCCGATGGTATCTGCGGTGTTTTCCCTCCGCTCTCCTAAACAGTGGGATCGCAGACAGACCTGAGGTTCAGAGGCCCCTCACACACTTGGCTTCACCATGGGAGGGTGTTGACTCTACATTCTCTCCTCCACCTTCCTCACTTCTCCTTTCCTTGTTTTTGTTTTTTCTTTTCACGTGGCAACCCTATCATCCCAGGCTGACATCACGTCCAGACGACATCCATCATCTAGAACCTCCTTCTAAAAATAGCGGCCGACATCCGGGGCTAAATCAGAAGAATATCCCAGAATCCCTTTTTATAGCTGCGGCGTGACAGTGCGTGCCGATGCACGCTGGCTCCGCTCGCCGTCTTCCTACCGTAACAGACTTCCCTCTGTCTTTTGGGAAACACATGTATTAGATTAGGCGTGTTGGGAGGCAGGGGTCACACTCCTGTCAGTAATTGAAATACGATTATGTATGAGCTAACATGATTACAGGGGTGGGGGCCATGGAGGAAGGGAAGGGGCTGATTGAGAGATGAATGCCAGCCTGTGATGTGTGGCTGCTGCAGACATTCCAGAGGTAATGGAACATGAATGAGTCGAGCGCCTGCATGCCAACGCTGGGAGATAAAGGAGAAGAAAGAAGAAACACCCGCTGATTTTAGACTCTTTGTTGCCTCCAATTAACAAGGTAGAAAATTCTCAATTAGTCCAACGGAAGACACGAGAGCAGAGTCCAGAACAGAGTCCACTCTCCGGGTCGACCCACAGGTGATGGAACCTACGCCCTCTCATTCACATCACTGTATAACCAGCATCTTCTTACATTGTTCTGGGTGGTGCTCCTGCTCCACATCACTGCTTTACTAAAATCTTACATCATTTACATACAGAGTTTTCACAGTCGTCAAACTCTGACTGTACATTGGACAAAGTCTCAGCGTCAGTGTAACTTCTTTCTTCTGGTTCTCACACTCACCCTAAAAGTCTGCGGCGGCCTGTAGGGGGGGTGCGACCTGCACTTTGAATACAGAGGGTTTAATGTATAACCACTACAAAGCCATACGTCCTGAAGGGGAGAATTTGCATTTTCCAAATTTCATTTCTAAAACCTCCGACACGAAACAAACAGCATTTAAATTCCACACGTAACAAAATGAATGAGGTTACATTTGAAAGAGTGAATCTGATTGGTTGGAAGTGAAAGTTTTCCTCTAATGTGAATCAAGTTCTCACAGAGGAAGGAATTTGGGATCCTTCCCAGTTCCTTCATTTACTCATTAAGGCTTGAGGACATATCAGTGAGCCACGGGAATCAAACCTTCAACCTCGCCTTCTGTAACATCTCTGGAACAAACCAGACTAGTCATATTAACCAGGGTTGTTAACTTTTGCCAAGTTTATTCTGATACCAACCCATGTTGACAAATGGACCTGGTTATTATTATTATTGACCGACCGATGTCCTCAGACGTCCATCACCGCAGCCTTATTGACACTTTAATGATTAGTCTTTGTTTTGATGTGTGTCCTGGATGTAATGGTTCAAAGCTAAACCAACAACATGACAATTAATGAGCAGGAAGTTGGTTTGACGTTGGTATCTGTCAACACACAATGAAGACAGAAACAGGTTCAACTGTTGCTACAAGGATCCGACCTGTTTGTTTGTTTGTTTGTTTGTTTGACTGTTTGTCCTAAGAAACATTTGCTGTTGCACATTATGAGCTGCAGCGCGGAGAGGAAGAGGAGGAGGAGGAGGAAGTGGAAGCAGAGAAAGAAAGTCGGTGAAGATCAAAGTGTTTGGTTGAAGTCTGTCCGTGTTTGTCTTTGTCAACAGGAGGAAAGTGAACGTCACAAATATCTGCTCTGATCTTTGGAGACAGATCAGATGAAACTCTTCACATTTTCATAATTCACTCAAGTTTAATTCACTGGACCATGAAAACCAAGGTCTGAGTCACTGGTCTCACGTCTCAGATGATTCCACGATTCCACTTTTTTTTTTCTAGATAATTAGGTGAGAGCAGAGGGACAGAGAACGGAAAAGTGTTAACGTGGTTACGGTGCATGAACTTGCACTTTTATCATGAACTTGCACTTTTGCTGCACATGAACGGAGCTGATTTACCTGCTTCACCTTTTTTTCATTGGCTCCTGATGGAGATCTCTGTGGAGAAACCAATGTCTGCTGCTCTGAGAGTCGGTACCTGCAGAGACGAGCTCCTCAAACACCGTCCTCCACTGTTATAAAGGGGGCCGGTTAGGTGGGGTGGAGGGTGGAGGCCCAGTGTAGATAAGAAGTCACAGATCACAAACTGCCACAGTGAAGCAGCTGCAGTGACAGTCGCTGTAAACCAGGAATTCATTTTCCTTCTTTCAAATGTCTGGTCGTCGTCTGCAGCTGTGAATTCCCCTTCACTCAGTTGTTTTAGAAATAGTTAATTATTTGTTTCTTCTTTTAATTTTCCCATAAATCTGTTTTTGAATATAGAAATACATTCATTATGTATAATAATATTTTTTTCTTTAAAAATCAAACTACCGTTAATAAAACATATTGATATTTATTTCCAGGGACATGTTTTATTCCTGTGCATTTTTAGGAAGGTCTCCAGAAGAAGCTAAGGAAGGTGACTCCAGGAGACAATTTGAAAAGTTCTGGAGATGAATTAAAAGAAGTCTTGAGAAGAAGGAGTTCTCCAGAGGCTCAGTCTGAATGTGAAGCATCCTCAAAAACCCCAAAAAAAAATTGCAGAAAATGTCCTCTGATGAAGACAAGGACGGGACATTAGAAGTTCCATCAAGTTCTCCAGTAGTTGGAAGAGGAAAATTCTCTGTGATCAACTGGAACATCTACGAGAATTCAGATTAAGGAGTAAATACAGAAGAGTTACGTGAAGTGAGAAGAAGAATTCATGAGGAGTAATCAATAAAATTGGAACTGGAGGAAAGAAACTAGAAGATTCATCTCGTACAAGAAGAAGTCTGGGGGAAAAAGAAAATCCAGAACCAGAACCAGAAAAATGGAGTGAATCTGAATCTCCAGAGAAGAGAAGCTGCAGCGTTCACAGCCGTTTCCTCCTGGTCTCAGTGGCTCATGTTCATGACATGAGTTCCTGGCAGTAACATGATGTCGTGTCAACTCATAACAACGGTTCAGGCTCCTGATCACAGAACAGCACCTCGTGTGGTGCAAACATGCCAGTCCTCACAGGAGCGGGGATTTCCTGCCTAAATCGACGGAGACACCTTTTGTTTTGTGAACACATTGTACACAGCTGCCAAAGTAGCTTATTAACTCTGACTGCCACAGCCCCGGGGGCTGGAGGTGGAGGTGGAGGTGGAGGTGGAGGTTTGGATCCTTCGCCAACACAAACTTCATCCCGTCATTGTTGTGTCTGAGGTGGAGAAAATGATCAAACAAAAAGGGTTTTTTTGCAACTAAACACAGAGCGTGTGGAGGTGGATTAGTCTTGGTTTCCGCTGCAGGTAAATAAACTAAAGACGTAAAAAAGAGGTTTTTTTTATAAATGAAAAACCTTGTGGTTTAGTTTTATTTCAGTTTAACTATAAAAGGTTTTGCACATATTTCACCAAAGCTCTGAGTTTTTTTGAGGGATTTAAAACAGTTTTTCCCCTGGTCAAAAAAAAATGATTTTGTCTTTTTAAAATGTCCCAGTTTTACAGATTTAAAAAAAAAAAAGAAATAAATATTGATGAGAAATTACTGAAAGGCTTTACCTAAGGTTATGTTTTTTCAGACAAAGGGATTTATTTTTTCCACTAAAAACATTTACTTTTTTTCATCTGTGTTTTTTACCTTTGAATGAACCAAACATGGCAGCTGCTGCAGATTGTACTGATAGAAGTGTTTTATTCTGGAAGGTTGACCAGGTCCCAGGTCCCAGGTCCAGACTGACCTGTCTGCAGTCCAGTGTGGAGAGGTGAGACAGGCAGTGGCTTTTACCAGAAAAACAATGACATGATGTTTGTCATGTCATTGTGTTGTGTGTGATAAGAACAGGAAACATGACTCAGTGGTGAAAGGGCAGCGTCCTTTATGAAGGTGTGATGTTTCAGATCAGTTCAGAGAAACTGATCACAAATAAAGGTCTGAACCTCCAGGCTGAACATAGTCGTCCATGACTGGACCACGGTTCTTCTGTTGAACCTTCTCCTTTGGAACAAACGTCGTTTTTCCAATATGTCTTCCCTGAAATTTATAGCCGATCGATACCAATCCATAGAGCCATCGTTAGGGATAATTAGTGATTTTAATCATGGAATGGCAGCGTAGTGACCATGAGGAGGGGATGAAACCATAGGTTTGACCACAGACGGTTCCCTCTGGACTCACTTCACTGTGGGCAGTGAAGTCAGTTATGTGATGAGTAGCAGTGATGGTGCGATTTCTTCACAGATGCTGCAGGAAGAGTCAAAAAGCTTCAAAATAAAAGTTTGTAATTCCCATCCATAGTGATAGAAGAGAGTGAAGACAGAAGGAAACAGACTGGAAACATCCCATAAATCAGGAACGCAGCCGTTTATTGATGCCATCACAGGTCACAGCCTTGAAGACTGAGCTGCTGACGTTATGCAAATCATTCTTCAGCCTGAGGCCGATCTTCTCTGTGGTTCCTCCAGTGTTTCCACCTGTAACTGCCTCTGATTTTAAGGGTCATTGAAGTCATTACACAACTGTGAAGAAATCTGTTGATTTTTTTATTCTCCTTATACTTGTTTGCATTTCCTCCAGAACCTCATGGTGTCAATCATTCATCATCTTCTACTTTCCTTCAACCACTAGTTTTGGACTAACTTTTAGTTGGTTTGTTAATTTAAGTAACTGTGAATAAATGAGACTTTGATGGTTGTGACAGCAGTTTAAGCTCAGTGTCCTTCATAGGGATGGAACCATAAATGATTATGTTATATTCAAATGATTTATTATTTTAAATATAAAATGACTCTGATCCCTGTAAATTCACCGGAACAACAAGAAACACATTTGAATCTAAAGTCTTGGTGTTTCTCGTATTTATTTTGTGCTGGAGGAGAATTTTGGATTTTTATTTGACAGATATTTATTTTTATACCTTAATACTTTAATATAAATATCACTTCATATTATAAAGTGACTTTTTTAAATGTAGGAAAGGAAACTCCTTGTCATTGTGATCCACACCAATACGCAACCAAATGGGATCTCTGATTTTTACCCCTGTGCAGCAGTGGGTGGGGACAGTGCCATGCTCAGTGGACCTCAGTTGTGACCTCAGTAGTTGGTGGATTCAAACCTGCAACCCTCCGCACCTGTCTGGTTCCACCACTGCCTTAGAGAGGCTGAGACTATGGTGTTTCCATAGATTCCCATCACATTCACACATGAGTGTCACATGAGGTGGAGAGTAAATGATTCCCAGTCTTTTCCTAAACATCTCGTTGTCTCTTCTCTCTTCTTCTCAGCTGTGTCTAATGTTTAAGCCTGTGATTGTTGATTGAATTTGAAACACTTTCAGTTTGAACTTCCTCAAATCTTCTCACCGCCGCTGAATGTGACATATTTAAAACCCACAGAGTCGTCTCATTTTTCTGCCCTGTTTTGTCAACGCGCCTTGGTCACCCAGCTGCTGCTGCTGCTGCTGCTGCTGCTGCTGCTGCTGCTGCTGCTGCTGTCACTGCTGCTGTCACTGCTGCTGCTGTCACTGCACTGGTTCCATGTGCAGCTACCAGTTGTCCAGCATAGGATGTACATTAGATATAGACGCCCTGACCCTGAGCACAGAGTGGAGACGGCAGATTACTGGAGCGGGGCCTCCTTCCTGCTTCCATTTATCTTTCTTTCACCTCCCCGTGCTCCCCCACTCTCCCCCCGTCCCTCACCCTCCCTGGCCCCCACCCTGCTTCTGTAATGTTTCAGCTGTTCCCTGCAGGCAGGGCCCTCTGACTGAGTGCCTGCTCTGTTATGGGTTCATTGGGCTGGTATGCAGCAGGAATCTTTGGATCAAGGTAATTTCACACTGTTCAACTTTTTCCCAGGCTGTTAAGCTTCCTTTTACCTTTGTGCCACTCGGGGAGCGAGATAGGGAGCGACACATGCAGCCGTTAAACACACAGTGGCTCAGCAGCTGACGCCACCAGCGGAGCCCGTGGAAAGACTTGAAAGATACGGCCTATAAATTACAGTCCAACACCTCGGTTTCCCAAAAGGATCAGATTGTAGCGTCCTGATCCGGAGGACGGTGTGGAGGATGGTGCACATTCACCAGTGCTGCTGTAATGACTCTGCAAGCCTGGTGGTGGCCCCGCAGACCCCAGACCCACCCACCCGCCCCCTCCCATCCCGTCCTCCATTACTGATCGGTAATCAGATTACCTGCGGGTTTGTGTTCAGGTCTTATTTTTGTCTTATTTCCCGTCAGGTGTTTGCGTTTCCTCCGTCTGCACGTGTTTTCAGGGTTTTTATTAGCGACAATAAAATAGGTGAACACCTGATGGAGGAGGAAACCCTTCCATCTCGACAGGAATAATCTCGCTCTCCTGGTGGTGGCCCCGCAGACCCCAGGGGCCCCCCCCCCCCCCCCCCCCCCCCCCCCCCCCCC
>JAFBJS010003936.1:247201-281170 GCA_016785265.1 Paraplagusia blochii
TGATCGGTAATCAGATTACCTGCGGGTTTGTGTTCAGGTCTTATTTTTGTCTTATTTCCCGTCAGGTGTTTGCGTTTCCTCCGTCTGCACGTGTTTTCAGGGTTTTTATTAGCGACAATAAAATAGGTGAACACCTGATGGAGGAGGAAACCCTTCCATCTCGACAGGAATAATCTCGCTCTCATCTCTGCTCAGCCTGGAGCCGCTGTGAACCATCTGCAGGGCAGAGAGGGCAACAAGGGGAACTGGAGCTGCCATGTGTTGCATGCATGAGTGTGTGTACGCTCAGGTGTGGAGACGTGTGTTTGTTTTCTGGGTGTATTTTCATTGACAGGAACTAAGTGGTTGACTTGATATTTGACTGCGTCTCCATCTTTAATAAACAGGCAGACGTTTCACTGAGTCCAAACTGAATCCTGGAAAATGTTGCCATCATTTTGCAAACTTTCCATAAACGCACTTTTAGGTTTGGGTTCATCAGTCGGCAAATGTAATCAACATGGAGTTAGTGTCTCAACTCACCTTGATTTTGTTCATTTTTACATTTTTCTTCAGAATCAAATGTCTAACCATCCTTTAATATCTTTTTATTAACTCTAATTTCTCTACTTTTTTCTTCTATTTTTGTAATATTTCGTCCTATTTTGCTGTATTTTCACTAACATTAACTCTTTCATTTCCTGGATGAAGTCGGGTCAAGGATGAAACATGCAAAGATCACAGTTATTCAAAACAAAAATCCTCCCCAGAGATTTATTGGTTGATGAAATTCTGCAAAACAACGAGAGAAAGTTGTTCTAAGATGACCACGAAAAAAAAAAAATTTCTTCTTTTAGTGTTTGACTAAAACATGAACGTCAGAGGTTCAATTCCGGCCGGGTGTCGTCCCGTGGGTTTGGCTTCTGCTGAAATGGATGAATGAATGAATGCATGTTTGATCATGAACCATCTACACAATGGAAATATTTGCCCAATTGATTGTGTTCATTATGCTTTGGTTAAGAAAACACTCGTGAATGCATCATGAAAAGAGTGGACACTGTAGTGCAGCGGTCCGGGGACCGGTACCGGTCCGTTGGTGAATTGGTGTCAGGCCGCAGAGAAATAATGTTTCCTATTGGTCCCATCTGTCTATTCCTTCCACTTGATCCATCAACAAAAGAACTGACCAATAGAATGGCTAGGATTCCATCATCAATAATGAAACTATATTTGATTAAGAAATATTTTCTCAGTCAATACAACAACAATAAACTCAAAATGATACAAGATTCTAACTTTTTATACCAGTCTGGTAGCAGAAAATTATAGGCTGTGTTCACTTGAGGAATCCTTGTTGTGTCCATGCACAGTTAATACAGGTAGGAAGATTTTATAGGTAGGAAAATATCTCAGCGGAATTAGATTCTGCAGATACATCTATGAAAGTCATATATACTTAATTTTACAACTACGTAGAATCCCTGTGGAGCAGATACAGACGTGGAGATGTTTTCAGCTACAGCTTCAGAGCTCAGTCGACTTTCACACCTCTGGTCATTTTAGAGCCTGTAGTTGACCCCGACTTCCTACAACCTGTGGGAGTAAACCCACACACACACACACACACACACAGCGTCTGAGCCGGGACACAAAGCAGTGACGTCCTTACTGCAGGGTAACATTGGATCGTGGCTCTGGGATTAGAACCGCAGAATAACCTGGATTAGTCTGGAATCTTAACTCTGTGGTCAGGGCACAGCCATAGGCTGCAGTCACATGGTTCTGTCTGTTGACAGTCGCTGGTGTTACGGGGCTGGAGACCAGTCCACTTCTCCTCAGTTGAGATCCAGCCGTCAGAGTCAGGATGTTGATCCTTCCAGAGTTCCTTTTTTTGGGAGGATGGTTTGACGTTCCACAGCCCCAGTCCTTGCATTCTCCACCAAGGACTGGTGTTTGATCAACAATGTCTTTGTTCTCGCTGTGGGCTGTGGGTGAAAGAAGGGAGTGCAATAGGCTGGAAGTGGAGTGTGGTATCAGTGAGCAGCTGTTCCATGAGTGACAAAGTCAAGGGCTAGTGATAGGAACATGGGAAAATTCTGGAAGAGGCAGCAGCAGCAGCTGAGCTGCCTTAGACGCTGCTGTGTGTGTGTGTGTGTGTGTGTGTGTGTGTGTGTGAGTGTGAGTGTGAGTGTGTGTGAGTGTGTGTGTGAGTGTGAGTGTGAGTGTGTGTGTGAGTGTGTGTGTGTGTGTGTGTGTGTGTGTGTGTGTGTGTGTGTGTGTGTGTGTGTGTGTGTGTGTGTGTGTGTGTGTGTGTGTGTGTGTGTGTGTGTGTGAGTGTGTGAGGACGGATTTAAAAGGAGATTCTGTCTGGTTTTGACACCAAACCTCATCTATACTTCATTGAACATGTGTTCTAGTAATAAAAAGGGTTCTGATCCAACCAACCAGAAGTTCTCCTGCTGGGTGGTAATGCAGCCACATAGTGAGGAAAAACTCAATCATGTCGCTGCTCAAAATAATATCACTAGTGCAAAGCAACATCAACTTCCTCTGACTGTTTTACCAATGTATGAACCTCAGGAATTAATCATTTAGAAACATTTCTTCCAATAAAAAGTAAAAATGACAAAATGTCTTTATAGAAAATTCATTTTAATTCAGTTTAAGTTGCTCTGGTTAAGATCGATCTCTAATTATTAAAAGATTTATTGAATCAACTCGTTGTTAGTAATAGTTTGTGTGATATTGATGGGGGTCATTTTTTTTATAAAAGCATGAATTTATTTTTGGTTCTAGACCCAGTGACCACACTGAGGGTTGTCGGAGGAGCTCCATCATGGGGTCATGCATGTGAACAGATGTGGAGGTGGAGGTGACGGAGGGGGCAGGTGTGAAGGAATAAGGTGGTGGTGGGGGTGGAGATGTAACTGAATGTCAGGAAGTCTCCTCCTGCTGTAGCTGAAGGTTCAGCCACCTTGGTTCCACGGAGCTCATTGTTCTGCCTCCACCTGTGATGGATGGAGACGCAGTTCAACTGCTCTTGGTTATTGACTCTGCTGTGACTTCACCAGAGAACGTTTGACACAGAATGTCCTCTGTGTCAAACGTGTCTTTCTGCTCTGGATCTGAATCAGATCACTTTTCCCAACAGTGTCTGTGACGCAGGGAGAGACTGAATGACCAGACCTGACGGTTCTGATCCGTGTCCCTGTCTGTTGGTCTGGTTTTTACTGGTTTTGATGACCGTGCGTCTGGTGAATAGTGTTGGCAGTTTGTCAGTATTTTGGAAACACATTTTTTTATTTCACATCTTTTATTTAAGGTTGTTTAAACAAATCATTTAACCAGAATTTTTTAACTTTTTCCAATGGAATATGTTTAGAAAAAGCTTTACCCACTTCTTGACTCATCCAAAAAAAAGTGAATTTTTTCGGATAATTTTCCCCATAAACTTTACATCTTTTGTTTAACTCATTTTATGGAAACATTTTACTTTTGACTTTTGTTTAATTTACTTTTGTTTTGTCATCGATTTCAAGCACAAAAACATTTGAATTCGTGCCATGAGGGAGGTTTTTAGTTTAGTTGTTAAAGATGTTTTAAAATAAGGAAACAGGTGAAGAATCAAATCAATGAAAATGAACCTGTAGTTTTCCGGTCGGTCTGTTGTTCAGCGTCCCCTCTGTCCACGGTCCAGTCAAGGCTGTGGTCAGTGATTATTTTACACCTTCTTCTCTTTCTTCTTCACCAGTTGATGAGATCAGGGCTGGGGAGGACATGTTTGAATCAGAAGTATTTCAGAGGGAGTTTCAAAGCTTCGTTGTTGAGAATTCCTGGTGGACGAATCAGGGACCAGCTGCACTTCCATCAAGGAAATTCTCAGGTGGCTGTTCTCCAGGTGGAAGATCATGTAAAAGTTTTATTTGCTTCAGTTGTTCTGGACTTGTTCTTTGTGATGATGATGATGATGATGATCATGGTGAATTGGCTGTTCTGCCTGGTGTGTTTGGTCAGTGTCAGTTGTGTCCGTTGTGTCAGTTGTGTCAGTTGTGTGGGGTTTGTTGGTGATGATGTTTCAGAAATCTGAAAATATAAAATGCTTCATTTTGCCAGTGTCAGTTTGTGAATATCTTTCTTTTTTCTTTCCTTCTCGCCAACATTTTTTAATGTATTGTTTATTTATTATGTGATTGAATAATTAGAAAATTTTACTCCTCAGTTTGAAAAGTCTATTTGTCGGTGTATTTCTGAAGGATAAATGAAGAAAAAAATAATTGAAAAAAATTGATAAAATATAAGAAGTATTGTGAAATGCAGGAAAAGTTAAAAAACATAAATCATGTGAGGGTAAAAAAATGATAAAAGACATGATGAAAACAAATTTTTATGGAAAGATTAATGGCAGAAAAATATGTTTATTAAGAAAAATCAAGAAAATAATTCAGTAGGTTCTTTGACAGGATCAAAGATTTTAATTCAATTCAAAAGAAAAGTAAAAACTTGGACCATAATGTTCAAAAACGATTGTTAAAAGATTTGGGTGACCAGCCCAGTGACCGACCAACTCCATCTTTGTAACACATTCTTGGCCACAAGCCACCACTTTAGAAACATCTCCATCTAAGTTCTCATTAGGTTTGTATCCTGACGGTGACAGAAGAAGCTGCAGCTTCTCATTGAATCATTGAATCAACTGAAAATCCTGATCAGATGATTGATTATTTCTTCCTCTGGTTCCGCCTGTGGTGATTGGGTTCATGCTGCGTGTTTGTTACAGTTGTTTGTTTCTCTTTGTATTTTTCTGGATGACTGACTTTTGTCTGTATTGTTGTTTTTTTGGCCCAAACATCTGCTGTTGTTATTCAACCACAAAAAAATGGAACAAAATTTGGGGAAATGCGAGTGTGAAAAACAAATTGTGGTCAGAGACGAGGCTGGAAGCATCTGTGCATTGTTTGTCTTACAGCCTGTTATCAGGCTGCTGTAAAAACACTGTCTGAGGAGGTGGAGACGTCTCACCTGTGAGACCCCATCACCTGCTGCTCCAACCGTGATTATTGTTTGTCATTTGAATCTATTTTTGAAACATTTTGAGCTTCATTTTCTTCTCATCATTTCCTCCGTCCTCTGCGTCCCTGCGTCCGTCCAATTGTGACACATGTTCTGTGTTAAAACGACACAAACAAAAATCAAACCCAACTTGTTCAGTGGCAGGAAAATTGCAGAAAGAACCAGGTTGAATTTTAACAACAAAATCTTTCATGTTATTTCACTTCTTTTTTGCCAAATAATTAATTCAGCCAAATTAATTTGACAACACCTGCCACCTCCTGCAGCCATATCACAATAATCTGCTGGATTGGCAGGGATTATTGTTGTATCAAAAATGTTGAAAAAATTATCTCAAACAACTGCCATCGTGAAATCATTGACAGGTTTTAAATGTAGGCTTTAATTGCAAACAAAAGAACATTTATTGAATGATTTGATCCAAGGGGAAACAGGTGGAATTTCCACATAAATCCTTCAAAGTCTCTTTGACAAATCAAATCTGTTCAGTTTTAAATGTTTGTAATTTTTAAAATAATTATTCTGATGATTTCACATCATTACAGCACAGGGTTTTTTTTTTATTTTTATCCAAATCTTTGTCTGAAAATTCCCTCTGTCTCTGGCAGTTGCTGAGCTGCTGCTGCTGCAGGTGTTTGGATTCTTGTGTTTGAGGTGTTTTTTCTTCTCAGAGCTGAGGAGATTTTTATCTTGGTGAACCAGTTCAGTTGACCACATGGAGGAAATCTACTGGATTATAAAATAATCTTTGCATTTTATTGGTGAAAGAAAAAAAAAACAAAGACATTTTTGCAGCTTCTGTTTCTATGATTTGAATAAAACGGTGCAGAGGAGAAGAAGAGAACTTTACCATCAGAGACGATGACGTTTCTATTTTTATTTATTCACTTCACGCAGTGGCAGAAGTTTTGACTGGACTTTTATTTTGTCGTTTCACTTGCAGACAAACGCACTCAGATCTGAGCTGCTGTCATTTCACAACCTTCACAAATTCCCCCCGACATTCCAGCTCTGCTCCTCATCATCACTGAAGTCGATGATTAAAAAGGCTCTTCTTGTTACTGCGGTGAATGAAACAGTGAAATGTCCGTTGGTGAGTGACTGCTGCACAGGAACAGCTTCACTTCATGATTCAACTCGGTGTTAATTTGGAGAAAAAATGGGTCGGAAAATATTTATTTATTTATTTGTGTATTTTTCCTGAACTCTGTCACCAGTAAAGTCTCGATAACCAGAAATAAATGTTAAATATCGATCAAACAACAAACAGATTAAATATGTTCTTCATTTCATTAATCCCGGATTAAACATTTTTTATCTATAAATTTCCCCGACGTTTATTTTTAACGTCGGACTTTGATAAAAACTTTACCATCGGTTCTTTTACAGCATTAACTTTGACTCTTCACTCTCTGCAGTTCACGTCTCCGTCTTTGGGTGGTGTTGGTGGTGGTGGTGGTGGGGGAGGGTGTTCCGTTTTTATTTTGGTATGGTAATTGAATGCTTCCGGAAGCAGAAAGTTTGCTGCTGCTGCTGCTGCTGATGATGATGATGATGATGATGTCGCAGTGACTAAAACATGATAATAATAAAACAATAATAATAATAATAATAATGATAATACACAGCTGTAACAGTAGGAGCGGGGGCTCAGGGGAGTTCTCCATTGGCTGCTGGACCGTCCGCTCTGACCGGTTCAATTCACCTTCGATTAATCAATAAAATCATCTTATCGATAATGATTTTCTCCACATCCGTGATTTCCCGTCGACCCCCGCCTGTAGCGGTGTTGTTATCCAGCTGGAGTTGTGCGATTTGGACACGTGTGGCGCTGGAGTGCGTAATTACGCACGGATGGCGCACTGGAGTCGAGGAGACACCGGAGAAAGTTTCTCTCTTCCTTTACTTTAAGGTTGTTATTTTTACATTTTTCAATGATGACGTTTAAGGAATTCTTCTTATTTTAGGAATTTAAGAATCTTGAATTATTCTGAATGGAGTTGTGAAATCCTCAGAGATGAGTTCCTCATCCTCCAAGGAAACATTGGTTTTATGTCTCTGTGTGTGAGCTGTAGAAAGTGTGTGTGTGTGTGTGTGTGTGTGTGTGTGTGTGTGTGTGTGTGTGTGTGTGTGTGTAGTCAAAATAAAGACTGTAGTGAACTGTGCTGTGTCTGATAGGCTGTGAGCTGCAGTAACACCCAAGACCAGAGGGAGTGTGTGTGTGAGAGAGAGAGACAGAGTGAGACAGACAGACAGAGAGAGAGAGAGAGAGAGAGACGGGTAGTAGAGAAGTATTCTGCCCAGTAACAATCACAGAGTCGCGGCTCAGAGCTGAGGAACCATTGGCTCCGAGCTCCGACTCAGGGAGGAGGAAACAACACAGACTGGAAGAAAAAAAAAACTTTAAAGAGACATTTCCTCCACTTTCCTCTAGTGTCGCGATATAAGCGACGAGGCTGGGATGGAAGTGAGCAGCTCTGCAGCAGCAGCAGCACCCCCTCCCCCCCTCTCCCCCATCTCTGCCTCCCTCCCTCCCCCCTTCACTGACTCTTGTTTCATTCAGTGGTCGCTCTTTGAAGTTGCCTAAGAATAGGAGAGAGGATTAACATATTTATCCATGCAGATTCTCTTTGTGACTGGACGTCAGGCTCTTAATGATCAGCCGCTCATCCTCCACCTGCCCACGGCACCACAGTGCCTCCACAAGAGGCTCTGACGGAGCCCAGGACTTTTTATTAATATATATATATATATATACTTATTAAATATTGTTTGGACCAAACTCTGCGTGTGTGTCAACACAGCGTTGCGTTATCTCGACTACTGTAGAAGATTGTGCAAAGAAAAAAACCCCCAACGGTGCAGTTTCCTAGAAAGCTACAAACCACAGTGCTATTAAAAAAAATGCTCACACCAACGAGAGTGGGGGAGGTGGGGGAGAGAGGTGGTGGGGGAGGGGGTCTGTCCGCGTCTTCTTAATATCACTTGTGGTGATCTAGCACACACACACACACACATACATGTATATGTACCTGCAGGGGACCCATCCTCAGACTCCACTAGGTCACGTGTCAGAAAACAAACTTCCTGAAATGATCTTTAATCTGAGGACATAAATGTCTCTGTCCTCTGAGGGGACACTTTCTGTCCACGACACTGGACAATTCTCAGACACCTGTTGGTTTGTATTTGTAATAATTCATGTCCTGCATCAACGGCAGCCCGTGGACCGCAGCCACATTATATATACAAATATATTTACATACATATAAATGCATATATAAACGTGCTCCAACTGGCAAGTAATTCTTTAGTGAGTTTGGATGAAATACATTTTTTTTATTTCTAAATTATGTTTAATGAGGTTCTACGTCCAACAAAGAGACAAAAATGACAAAAAAAGTTATTTTAAAATAACTTTGATCAGGATCCAGTTATTGATTCTCTTCAGACCCAACTTATCAATAAAGCTATTGGAATCATATGGGACTAATATTGAAGATTATAATATTCATATAAATCTGTGGTGATGATTCTTTTCAGTCAACTCTACAGGAGCAGATACAGAAATAAATAATAAATAAATGTTCTCTCTCTTTTTTTTTTTTACTGTTTACGTCATATTTGTTTCCCTTCAGCCCAAACTAATCAATAAAGGATTTTCTCTGTGAACCTTTTCCACTCGGGTTGAGAACACCGAGTTTCTCTGTGATTTTTTTTTCTTTTTTTTCTTCCCTCAACATGAAGTTGTGTTGTATGGCAGAGGGACAGGACAGAGGGACAGCAGTGCAGCAGGCTGCGTATGCGCTCTATACACAGGCAGTTCAGTGAATTGCGTCAGTTGCGCAGGCAGGCAGGCTTGAAATGCGCCTGATCTGGCCAAGCCGATGAAAGCACTGAGGGGAGAGAGGAAAAAGTTCTCAACAACGAGAGGCAGGACTACTCTAGTCTCACGGAGCCCCTGCAGTCTCAGCGACTTTCCCCGCTCTCCTTTGGCCATTTTCTCACCCTGCGCCGCTGCTTTGACATTTCCGTGAGAGAAATCCTACTTTTTTTCTACTTAAGTGAAAGCACCAGCGGCACCATGGAGCTGCTCTGCCTGGAAATGGACACCATCATTCGAGCTCGTCCCGATCCCAACCTCCTGTGCGATGACAGAGTCCTGCAGAGCTTGTTGACCATAGAGGAGCGATTTCTACCCCAGTTCTCCTATTTTAAAGGCGTCCAGAAAGACATCCAGCCCTTCATGCGGAGGATGGTGGCCACTTGGATGTTGGAGGTAGCACCGAGTGCTGACAAGTCTTTCTCGGCTGTATTTCCGTGCTCAACTCCTTAAAGCCGCTGATTTCTTTCATTTTCTGCGCCTCTGAGCTCCGCGTGCGGCTGATGGACGAGCAGCCCAGACCCCCGGCTCTTATTTCCGACACTTTATTCCTCATACGAAGCCACTGCGTGCTTTTCTGTCGCTTCTAAGCCGCTCTAAAGTCCGCTCCTGGCGGCTGCGCCTCAGCGTCGACGAGCGGCGGTCGCGGCGACACCGGGGGATTTTCCTTCCGTCACTTGACGGTGTGACCGTGTGTTCGCTGCCCGTTGATATTTTATTGTTATTATCGTAGATTGTCGGACTCCATGCACACGTATGCACTCCCTAATGCAACGCTGCCCTGCCATGTTACCTTCGCCATGTTGTTTTTTTTTTTTTTTACAGGAGCGCTTGTTGCTTTTAAAGAGGACTTTACTGTGTCATAAACGCAATAACAGCGGCTGGAAACCATCGGCAATGACACACGAGGCTCCTGGGTGTCCGTGAAATGCAGAAAATGTCCCCAAAAGCGCTGCTGTCCTTTGCTGTATCTGTTTTAAATGTCGGGAGGGACGAGGGCCTTATCTGTCCCTTCGGTCTTCCCCCCGTCGCATTGCCTCACCGTGGAATTATGTTGGATTTCTGTCCATTCTCACAACATTCCCGCTTGACATGTAGTTGTAAACGTTCAGGAGACCCTGGCCTTTATTTACATGCACATATGGTGAGAATACGAGCCGGCGAATATTTTATATTAATTTTTGAAATCCCGATATCGCGTCGGCAGTGACGCACTCCAAACCAACCTACTGCTACTGGTCTTCGATTTTGACATTTTATTCCTATTTACTGCGCGCGGATCTGGACAGGAATCGTCGGGTATGATGTGGAAGACGTGTGTGAACATTATGGTGTGAAGAAAACGAAAATCCATCGAGTGGAGATAATTTATTTATATATTTGAAGTATTTTACGAAAAAATGACGACTGCGAAATAGACTCGGTGAGCTGCGCTGTCGGGCTGTTTCTGACTCGACTGGCTGTGACTTGAATTCATTTGTTAGTCCATGACTTGCAAGAATGTGACTGTTGACACTGTATGTGTGACTGGCTTCTCATTTCCTCGTCGAACGGTCGATTTTAATTCATATATGATGTCGCAACCGACCAGGGCTGGGCGCAGAGTCTTGGCCGGACCCCAATTATGTGTGTCATAGAATGGATGTGTGATCCTCATTAGAAGGTTGTTTCGATTTCTCATCAAAGTTCTGCAGACATTTCCACTGCTGTAGATCCAGCTCAGAGCCTCCGTGTTTGTCTGCTGTGTCTCTGCTCAGGTCTGTGAGGAGCAGAAGTGCGAAGAAGAAGTTTTCCCTCTGGCCATGAACTACTTGGACAGATTTCTAGCCGTGGTACCCACCAAAAAGTGCAACCTGCAGCTGCTGGGCGCTGTGTGCATGTTCCTGGCGTCCAAATTGAAAGAGACTCGTCCATTAACTGCAGAGAAACTTTGCATCTACACAGATAATTCCATCAGACCTCAGGAGCTGCTGGTAAGAAACTCTTAAACATCTAGACCTGCTGTCACGTGTTTGTCCTGTGTTCTGCACATTTTTAATGAATAAGTGTTAATGTTCACGTGCGGTCATTGTGATGGAGGAGAAATCACATGAACACAGTCTCCATGTTCCAAACTCCTGGAGCTCCATGAGGAACACAAAGCTCCACAGTGGATTGTTCCACAAGGACGTTCTTTACTGTACAAGACCCTCTGCACTGCACTGCACTGCACTGTACTGTAACCATCCTGCCTTTGTGATGGTCTCCATCGCCATCTGGTGGTAGATATTTGCACAGAGCAACGAGGTCAGCTTGAACCCCAGCCAAAGCTCTGACTCTGTTCCTGTCAGGGAGAGAGGGAGAGAGAAGGAGACTCAGAGAAATTCAAGTTTGCCTTTTACAGTTTAGTCCTCGTCCAAAAATAACTCTGTCTTTTCTGATATGATGTCACACAGACTTCTGTCTGTCTGATCCCCAAACGTTTTCTTGAAGGGGCAGCGCTGCGTGCACACACACACATATGCGTGGCTGAGTCCCGCGTGGTCGGGGCCTGATAGCTCCAGATGTCTTCACCAGTGCGAACCAATTAATTAAGTCAGTCTCACATCAGATAACTATTTCCCCATTGCACCGCGGTGCTACAAAAACATTCCTGGGTAAACAACAACCAATCCCACCCATGTTGTGAAAGAGGCCACATATTATGATTCAGACGTGGCTGATGTTTGCGGCCCTGCCTCGCTGGCTGACTGGCGGCTCTACCCGCTGGGCTGATTGCTGCAGTATATTCCACTTCTTGACGAGCTTCTGGTGGTTCCGTTGGCTTCTGTTCATTTCCTGGAATGCATTTCTGCTGGTGATTGTTGTGTCACGTTCAGTCTTCACTCTGGGCTTCAGCGATCACTGTGTTATAGTTGCACGATTGACATTTTGAAACACTCTGAGCCTGTGGTTGGAGGTCGGAGCTACCTTTGAGCAGAGGCTGGAGACAAAGCCCTGAGCCCTTGAACCGGCAGCTGAGGCCTCTTCTCAGTGTCTCTGTATAAGGCAGTATTTTGGCTGACACGCCGATACAGGAAACAGAGATCAGCTGTTCAGGGCATGTGATTTTTTTCCTCATCTTTGCTAACAATTTCTTGTAAAGAGAACCACAAAGTTACAAAGAAGGTGTGATCAGACGAGGGCGGAAGAGCAGGAGGAAGTGGCCGCCTGCCACTCTGTCAGCATATAGTCTGTGTTGCAAGGTTGTCACGAAATTGTATGTGATTTTCTTGCACGATGGCACTAAAGAAGAGGGAGGTGAATACGATAGAAGCGGCGTCGTGTTTTCACTTAATGCTGCAAAATAGACCAAGTGGACAAACAGGAAGCGTTGGACAAACTATTCTATATAGAGTGAAGGCTGTGGAGAAATAAAAGACGTCGTCCAACTAAGTGAGAAATTGAGGACAAGCATCGCTGGAGACGATGTACGAGTTTGAGTCACCGTGTCAACCACACATGGTACCAGACGCTGACTTTAACCAGTTCACAATCTTCAGATCTGCACCAGTGGATGATGTTTGATGACCTGCTTCTCACCAACCTCCATGTTACTGTGTTAATTGAAGTATTGATTTGATGGGAGGCTCGGTGGCAGCCATGTTGTATCATCTCGTGACCTGGTTTAAGTGTTGGTGCTTCCTCTCTGTCTGTCTCTCATTCTGTCTCACTCTCAGTCCTAGTCACAGGGCTGCAGGCCCGGAGCTGCACCATGACATTTTTTCCCAAATTAGTCACCAACTCTTCCGTTAATCACCTCCTTTAGGAAGAAGTGAAAGTAACAATGCAGAGAGAAGCATGCCACACCTTGTTCCCCCTTCACACACACACACACACACACACACACACACACACACACACACACACTCCGCAGAATCTTGCATCAAACTTTCCTAAAACACTGAATAAAAAATTCTAGTAAGCTGTGATCACAGAGGTCCTGAAATGTTCGATTGTTTCCTTTTTGGGTCAAACAAGCGTCGTGTTCCATTTTAGACAGAAAAAAAAACAATATCAAATAAATCTTTCCTAGAAAGATCACATTGTTTAAATTAATCCATTTTTACAAACCAGTGTCAGACCTGGTCTGACACTGGTTTAAAGGAAAGACTGAGTTTGGAGATTAAACTGTTTATCTGTTCAAGATAGAAGGGACTGATAGTTGAGCCTGTTCAACAGGCACAGTCTTTCCATCCATACTCTGTCTCCATCTACACACACTCACACACTCACACACTCACACACTCACACCCGCTGCTGAGCCTCTGGTGGGCCTCTTTAGGAAAGTCCCCAGATGCCAGACAGACAGACCGGGAGGGAGGAAAGTGTTGTGAGGTCACCTGGCTTGGTGGCGCTGCTGCTGCTGCTGCTGCTGCTGACACTAACCAAACCAAATTCTCATTTCACCTTATCAGTGTGCAGCAAATAGGTGGCTGGGGGTTCACAAATAGGTCCATGGGCTGTCAATTTAGGGTCACTGGTCTTTTTGTGCTGTGAGGCAGGTACATCTCACCTCTGTGAAAAAAAAACAAACTGTTTTTACTTTTCTGTCCTAACCCCCTCTGCCCTCCACCTTCTGCCCCCCTCCCTGCAGGAATGGGAACTGGTGGTGTTGGGGAAGTTGAAGTGGAACTTGGCAGCAGTGACACCAAATGACTTCATTGAGCACATTGTGAGAAGACTGCCGCTGCCTGAGGATAAGCTGGCACTTATCCGCAAACACGTCCAGACCTTCATCGCCCTCTGTGCCACAGGTAGGACACGGCACAGCTTTAGTGTCCAATGTTTTTTTGTCTTTTCTACAACATCTCTGGGTCCAGTTGTTTCACTGATGGGATGGGAATAAAAATGTCCCGACACATGGAGGACATTCAAGCATTAGACACTTAGTCTCATGTCCGCCGTTTGTCTTCCCTCCGACTGGTATGTGGTCATGTTTGAGAGACATATCAGTGGCTCGTAGAGCATCCAGTGACACTTCAAAGCAGACTGAGCCTGGTTGAGGGGCATTCCCATGTCACACAGGGTCGAGAAGAGGGACGGACCGGGGTGGAGGCAGGCAGGCCATTGTCTCCCCGGTCTTGAGGTGAATTGTTCCCTCAAGATCAAACATCCAGCGAGTGGTGGGAGGACCATGGAGGCCTTAACCTGATCTGGAGAGATGGTTCAGAGGAGATAGAGGAGTCAGAGAAAGGAGGCTGAGAAGTGCATTGTTTTTGCACTGGCAATTCTAAGGCATGTCATGTTTTCATATTTCTCCTCCCCCTTTCCCCACAACCAACTTCTCACGCCTCCCCACCCCACAGCTGGAGGACATGATAGCTTTCCCATGTTGAGCTCCAGTACAGGGCAGGTTTCTCCTGTTTGCGTCACCTCCATCCAAGCCTCAAATGAGACAGAGAAACCAGAGCCCTGCACGGTGACACTCATGTCTTTTATGCTTGTTATCTTAATCATTATTTACAATTAATCAAAAGAACCTTCAAATAAATATGCCAACCACACAGACTCATGGGAATCAGCTCATTGTGCTGCAGGTACAGTATGTGTGAGGAGGTATGTGTTACAACGAGGGAGGCGACAGGTATTTAGCTCACAAAAGAATGGAATCCCTGGCACTGATTGTGCAATGCAGTCGAAAGGCTGAGAAAACTTTGCAACAAAAGTTGGAGGAGAAGCACTTGGATTTCTCCTCCTCTCCTCCAAGTCCTGCTCCTCGCTATCAGTGGCTCTCGCCCCACATCTCTCACCCCTCGTTTTGTGCCAGCGCAGTAATGTGAGGAATGACAGCGTGTCAGTGATCGGACCAATTCCCAAAGCAGCGTTGTGAAAGAGTCAGCCTGCACTCTGTCCTTAATTGCTTCAATGAGGCAGTGGAAATAAATTTATGAGCCTCCAGGAGTCGTCCTCCAGGAGTCGTCCTCCTGCCGTCCCGTTTCGGTGGAGAGACTTTTCTGGAGTCGGCGCTGGATTAGCAACAGGCCATTCATCTGTGTGTACGCTCCTCAGACATGTATCCAGGCAAACAGAGAGTGAGTCAACAGTTTGGTGCATCTCAACATCTCTGGGAATTGGAAACCTCATTTGTGGAACGTTCCCAGCAGTAAATCTTTGGGGTTATCGCTCGGAGGATCCTCCTGGAGTGGAGCTGAGAAGGTGGAGGATTTATTGACAACGGGTCACCTGTGGCCCAGCTATTTCACACAGGCCTTTCAGGACGACCATCCGCCCGCCACTCCCACCACTGCTCCCCTGTATTGCAAAAGAAAACACACATAAAACCACAGCTCAGTGTTCTCAAAGGAACAAGAGGGAGAAGAGGAGAAGTGGGAATAAGGCCTCTCCTTCCTAATGGCTCCTCTCTTTTGATGAAACAGTTCCGTTCGAGCCACTCGGTGGGATTTTGTCAGGTGGTGCAGCCTGGTTCTGTATTAATTAATAACATTGGCCGGTCCATTCACAACTATGCAAATGGCTCAGGGGTCTCAGCTAGAGGCTGAGAGAAAGGAGACAAAAGACCCAGCCCTTACATTTCATATGCAGAACCGTGCGAGGGTCAGCGCTGCGGGGCCACTTGATAGGAAGCACCAGTGCTGCCCCGAGGCAGAGCGCCAGATAATAGGCCAGAAACAAGCTCATTAGGGGAGATTATCAACCTCCATTCCAACACACAGACACCAAGCACCGCCAGCTTCCTCTCCCATTGTTATTCAATGGAGGTAAAGTGGGAGAAAGGATGAGATCTTTGGGGCAGACAGATGCACCCAAACCCATCTTCACTGGTTGCTGAGCTCCTCACCATATTAGAAGGGATTAAAGTCTGATGTCTTTCTGTCAGACTATGCATGGAATAGTGAGGACAGACATGGGACATGAGCAAAAGACATTTCTGACTGGATCTTAGGGCAGTGGAGATGTGATTGTCCTCAACCACACAGACGTATGTGTGAAAGTGGATACAAGTTGCCGATACATTTATTAAGATCCAGCAGGAATAGAATAATAAATATCATAAACAAGTGATAAACTAGAAAAAAATTGAACAAATAACTGAAAAAAGAAATTGCAAATATGTGGAAAAGAATCTTGCCATGAAAATCAGGAATTCTACAGGATGTTCCACAATATGTGTTATGAACTTCTGGGCTCCATCCTTTGAACCTTTACGCCTCCGTCAGTGCCTCCTACGTAGATGTTAGGTTTCACTTTGACTTGAGGCAGGAATGCTCCTCACAGCTTCCTGGCCAAGTGAGTGCAGCAGGAAGAATCCCCTGCAGCCACAGCCAGGGCACACGGGGATGAGTGATCCATCTCAGATGTGGTCAAAGAAAGGTCTTTTCTGCTGTTTGTTGACATAAAAATCCCTTCATGTTTGGTGAGTCAGAACCTCAACAAATTATCCACCTCATCCAACAAATTATCATCCCTCATCGTCAAGTCCGGTCTGGGTGTACAGTCAACAGAGGAGGCAGGGAGAAGCTTCCTGACGCTCCGTGCCCAAAAATGTGAACAGGAGTGAGTCACTGAGTGGCATGTCCTGAGTTTCCCTCCCCCGTTCACCTTTCTGGTATAATCAGCTCCACACTCCAAATACTGCGGTCATCTGAGTCACTCCAGAAACACGAAAAAGATAGATTTGTCCTTCTTTGGAGCTCCCACTAGAACAGTCGGCAGAATTGATTATATGTGAATTCAACCTCAGAAATATTCTGTCCCGTTGACAGGGACGAGGCAGTCGGGGTGAGGATGTGAGGACGATCCTCAACGTTGAAGATGAAAGACGTGGTGTTATTCCAGTCCAGGTCACTATAGTTCATTGACATATTCAGAAAAGGGAGGGGCCAGCAGACGAGTCCTGCGTGTTGATTTGCCAACCTGTGCGGTGATTTGATACAATAGCTCCATTGAACACACCTTTCTGAACAGCGTTTGAACCGTGCACTGCAGCAGTTATCAGGTCGACTCAGTCTGACTCAGACTCTCCCTCGCAGCCTTTGTTTTCCATTTGTCTCCAGAGTGACAGTCTGATACAGAGTGTAACATGACGACGGCCGAGCGCAGTTGTTACCTAATCGCTGCTCTGTAACACGTGGACTCCAGTCAGGACGATGCTGTTTGTGACGTGGACCTTCCCAGACGCGGAGAAGAAGCCGGGTGTCACGCCAATTCCAAAATGATGTTTGTTTTTGGCCTTAATCAGTCAACAGGCGGCGAGTCCTCGTTTAATAAACACGGCCAACGAGGCCTACACGTATAGAACACAAGACCCTGATTTATAGCCCTGCAGCCGGAGGAGTGTGTGAAAAGGAGGGCAATTTCTTTCCTCTTTTGGCTCTGGTTCAACTTTCCAACTTTAATTAATTTACAAGTTTAATGTGCATACTGTGCATAGCAGCCACCCAGGAGGAGTGGGCCATGTAGGGAAGCGGAGTGTGTGACCAGAGTCCTGGGGATGAAGTTTCATTGGGGTAAAAACTTGGGTGGAACGGAGACGAGGGGGCAGAGGGAGGAGAAAGGGCCATTGAAGGGGGTGAGAGGCTGGAAGGCCAGGCCAGCCAGCCGCCGCTCACTGGGAGCTTTCCATCGCCGGCGTCCCCACTCAGCTACATACACTGTTTATCTTCAACATGAATATCAATGAGGGCCTCCTAAAATACAGCCATTCTTCCTCCCACATGCAGCAGCCACCAGGCCCCAGTGTCAGCCCGCATCGGCTGCACGCGCGCGTCCTTGTTCTGCTACAGACCTGTCTTGTCTGGAGTGCGAAAAATCAGCTCGCTGCCCCACCGGCCAACACTCGGCTGGGCTCCACCACAGACCTGCATCTATGTCCGTCCCCGCTGCAGCTTCAGGCGTGAAGGAATGGCTTCATTGTGTCCCTGGGGGTGTCCGTCAGTGGGCGCTCACCGTTCACCTGCAGTAAATCCGTGGACACCTTTGTCCTGTGGCACCACTGCTGTATAGAAACGTGTGCTCTTACAGCAGTGATGTAATGGCCGCGGCCTTTGTCTGCTCTTTCCTCTTGGCTGAAGGTAGCCTTCAATAAATCTCCTTCTGGCCGAGGCCCAGCGCTAACACAGGGGTGTATAATAAGTTCATTTATTTGTCAACACTGAGCCCACAAGATGAGAAAGCGCTTGGCCGTGCATGTTAAGAAGCCAGTGAGGGGCTGCCTTTACAGCTATCAAAGGCCCTACCTCTTTGATTCCACAGAAGAAGAAAAAAAGGAGAGAAAGAAGGAAGAAAAATCTCCTTCACAGCCTTTGCGTGCCGTTTGCTTTGCAATTGAATATGGCAATATGTTAATGTGCAGTGGGTTTCTATGCACCCGCTGCCCACTCCTCCAGCCCATAGGTGGCCCGAGAAGAGAGGCATGCCTGTGGGCCGCGTGGAGGAGGGGGGTCGACGGGAGGCAGGAGTTGAGGGTCACTGGAGGGCGACTCTTTTCTTCTTCCAAAAACCTCACAGGACTCTGGAGGCAGACGTAGAGTGATGAGCGGCAGCGTTGTCTTCGCTGCCCTCCCACCTCCTCCCACCTCCTCCCACCTCCTCCTCTCCTGTTCATCCCGTCTTCTTCATCACCCCTTCAACCCCCTCTGACCCCTCCGTCCGGCCGCGGTCTTTGTCCGGCCTGTCTTCTTGAATTGTTATCAGCGCAGAAGGGATGGACGCTGAGTCTCTCAATCGGGTGAAATGAGGTGATGACTCTGGACAATGGAGTCACACTCTTCTGCCTCCCCTCATGCAGGTCCACCACTCTATTAATATGCTAAAAGATAGGAGGGCCGCCAGCGCGGACCGCTGCCTGTTGCGGCAACAAAGCTCGGGGCATGTGTGCCATTCACTGCCCCCCGGCCGTGCGCGCCATGTGTCGTCCCAAAGAGAAAGATAGAAGTTGAGCAGGAACAGGCCGAGTGTGTGTGTTAGTGTGAGGGGAGAAAAACTCGCGCTCCCTCTCTCTGTCTGTCTGTCTCGTCTGTCTCCCTCTCGCCTCGCTCTCCCCCTCGATGCCAGTTGCCTTGCCTTTTCGGGCTTCTGGCCCGTTCACAAGCTGTCTCATTTGCATTATGAATGACAGTGAGGGGAGCTAACAAGGTTATTGGTCTTTGAGACGCACGCCTGTGACCACACGTGGAAAAAGGACCTACAGCAGTGAGCATTGGCAGAGGCACTGAGCCTCTTTATTCCTCCCTTTCCAAGCGCTATGGGGCTTTTTTCAGCGAGCACACGATTTACTCTGGAGATGGAAGAGAAGGGGCCGGGCTGGAGAGAGGGGGACCGCGATGGGGTGAGGGTGGTTGCTTTTCAGCTCCTTTACAAGCCAAGTGAACCCTCATTATCCAGGCCTCTGGTCATTAGTGAGCGCTGCGTTCAGGCCTGCTACAATAGAGGGATTATTTATTAGCTGACTGTTGGATCTCCAAGTCATATTGTCTCTGGAAGAAACGTACCTGAACTCAGAAAGGGTTAAAGTGGGATGTTATAACATGTCATCGTCCATAAAAGAGCGAAGGTTTGCACTGGTTCCACTTATTGTGGAAAAGAAAATAAAGTTGTTTAGAAAAAAAAAACAAAAACAGACCAGGGTTAAAGCAGCAATAAACACAGGAGAAAGTTGTTCCGACTGTTGAAGCTTCAGAAATAGGATAGAAAATTCAAATAGTTCTCCAGAAGTTCAATAAGAATTTACAAAAAACAAAGAAATAATCCTAAAAAATTGTAAATATAAAGACTTATAATGGTTAAATAGTTTGGTTGTAAACGAGTTTAACTTGTTGATCCAAAAGTTGTCAGTTCACCAACATTTTCTTCATGACCTCAAAACTCACTCATCCCACTTTTCTTTCTTTTCCAGATTTCCGATTTGCCATGTACCCCCCCTCCATGATCGCCACAGGAAGTGTGGGGGCAGCGATCTGTGGTCTCCAGCTGGATTCAGCTGACCAGTCACAGTGGGGCGAGGGTCTCACGGACCTTCTGGCCAAAATCACAAACACAGAAGTGGTGAGTTTCTTTAGACCTTCAGTGCAGACCGACCCAGGTCGGTGCAGCAGGAAGTTCTTCTGCGTCTCTTATCTGGAGTGGATGGAGTTGAGTCCAGAGCTGGACCTTCTCTGCTGATGTTTTTGACTAATAATTGAATACGAAGGCGTTAATGTTCTGCAGTGTCTCTGCAGCATCAGTGAAGTTGAACGACCGTCCTGTGAATCAAAGTTTAATCAGCAGCTGATCTTCCAGTATTTGTCGCCAATATTCAGATTTACAGATCTGAAGTTTCTGACACCTGAGATTCTGACTCTTGGTGTCAGAAGTGTCCAACTATCAGGACATTTTAAGGAATCCAGCTGGAGAAATCATGTCGTCAACCCTAGAAAGCATCAAGCAGGTCAGTGTGGTGGAGTCAGCTGCTCTCCTCTGGTCTGGAAGCCCCTCACTGCCCCCTCATATAAAGACCCTCAGGTTCAGAGCCTGAGCAGCTCCGTCCCCTCCGTCACTGACAGGAATGCTGGCCCTGGGTACAGTGAAGGCTGCGCTGAGTCCAAACACAGGCCGGGCCTGGGCCGACTCCTGAGAGGTCTGGTTTCCATCATTCAGATAAATGGGACAGAGCTGCAGCTAATTCTGGTGGACTGGGAGAGAGAGAGAGAGAGGTGGACAGAACTGGAGTGGTGTGAAGGTTTCTCATCTTCCAGGACCTCTGTGGTTCCACCACCGTGGTCCAGGCCAGAGCTTCAACTATGAGATCCCAGATATTCATTGGTGGCTTTGACTGGTCTGTGGTTGGACTCACACCTGCAACCTCAAGGTTCCAGACCTGATAAGACCCAGTCCACAGACGTCAGTTTGGGTTGCATAAGGAAGTGCATCCAATAAACAGACTACTCTGTGGCGCCCCCTGGTACAGGATGAAATAAATGAGTCATCATTTCTCCATTTAATTTGTTGTTTTCTTATAATAATCCCGGTGTCCCTAAGACTTTTCTTGGAGTTCTCAGACACATTAAGGGTCAACAGTCGTCCACTGCTGTGTATTTTAGTCCCAGAGCTGCTGCTGCTGCTGCTGCTGCTGCTGCCTCGGCTCTTGAGCAAAAACAAACATGAGGAAAGTGGCTTGAAGTTATTTAATACAAACATGAACCTTTGTGTTCTTGTGATGACTCTGCACGGGGAACAGATCAAAGGCTGTGACACCGATTCAACGTCTCCGCCCGGTGTGTGGACTTGTCTCCCAAGACCAGGGGAAGGAGGAAGAAAGTTGTTGAAGTGTGTAAAGGACACTGAGTGAGGGGGGGAGTCGCGCCTCCCTCGCTACAATCAACCCTCTCTCACTCCCTCCTATGGGCCGTAATGCATCACTGCTGGAAGGCAGGGCTCCCCCTGGTGAGAGCTGTGTGAAGTCTCGTCCAGCAGCTGAGGAAAAACAAATAGTCGTCCTCAGCAGCACAGCTCGGCCTCTGTGTTCAGGCCGCGACGTCTGAGCCTGAAGGGAATTAAGTCGCTCTGTGTGTCTCTGTGATCAACTCCTCACATTCCTGGATTCAGACAAGCCATTGCTCTGGGTAAACACAGGGGGGCAGAGCTGAGGGCATCCGTCCTAATTCAACATATATACCAGGGCCTTCACTGCACCGCGCCTGGCCAACGTATACACGGACAATCTCATGGTTTAGAAGAAGTTACATCAGACCTTTGCAGCACTTTAAGCTGTTTCCACAGTTTTAGACTAATGGACCTCAGTGAAGTCTGGAGGATTCTCAACACCAGGGTCGTGAACCAGGTGTGGCTCTTTTGATGACGACATCTGGCCCTCAGTTAAATCTCTACTGGTATTTCTAACACGATAAGTAATAAATATGTCCACTGATATTGAAGGGAAACATTAGAGCTTGTTGTGCTTAAAATACAAAATAAATAACAAACGCAGTTTATAGTAAAGTTAAAAAATAGAAACTAACATGTGCAGCTACAATAAGGACAGCAGAGGGCGACTGTAACCTGCAGGAGTCGCTGAATTAATCATTGGAAGGAAATACATTTTTATGTGTTTTCCAACCCGTGGTTCACACTGTAGTTTCCTCACTGTCCTCAGTTGATGGTTGATGGTTTACAGTCTAAATGCACACAGTACTCATCACTGCCAGGACAGGGTTTTGGGTTTTGCACATCGTCACCCAGTTTGGTTGAAATGCATCACAAAGATGTTCAAGCAGACCAACTGTGAAGGTCCAAACAGAGCAGCTGCTGCTGCAGCCAGAGGCCTCATGGTCAACACCACCCTCTGGTACAGTGTTGGCATCTCTGGTATCCAGAGGAGGTGGTTTTCCAGTGCAAATGTGATGGTGTATGGATGAGTCACCAACTTGTGTGTGAGAGAAGCCTCCCCACACACACCTGATCTGGCCAAAAAGGCAGGAGTTGCTGTCAGGGAGAGAAGAAGAAGAAGAAGAAGAAGAAGAAGAAGAAGATTTGTACTGTGGAAGTGCTGCTGTCTTCGAGGATGAAGATAAAAGTTCAGAAAAAAACATTTTTCTTGAATGATTGAAGCAGGAAACAGAGGTCAGGAGGAGGTTTCAAGGCTGTCAGACCATCACTTCCTACACTTTATCACTTTGACACACATGTTCTCATCCTTCATTCATCTGCTCTCTGGTCACATGCTCCATGCGGGGGGAGGAGGTGGGTCCACAGGCAGGATCTGAATGAAACACCGGAAACACATTTCCCCTTTTCTGCTGCTCTTCCTGTTTTAATTCCTCTTTATGTCTCTGTGGTCTCCACTCTGGACAAACTACCACTGTTGTGGTGTCGTTTAAGAAGCTGAGGCTCAGACATGAAAAATCAATTTGGTTTTTACGTCTTAAAGTGAAACATTTCATGAATTATGGAGAAAAATCCAAACGCAGCCCGTGGCGTCGTCGCTCGTGGTGTTCCGGCACGGCGGTTGAAGAAAGAGAAAGGTCACATTCAGAGTGGTGACTGGCTAAACTGGAGTCATGTGGTGACTCCTTGTTTCCAGGGTGAGAACCCGCCCCTCTGCAGTCACTTTTTTTATTGGAGAGTCCTTGAAATCCGTAGTGCATGTCATGAGTGTGTGTGTGTGTGTGTGTGTGTGTGTGTGTGTGTGACCACTAACAGTGTCTTCTGTGGTGGAGTCAGCAGTAAAAACACATTCCACGGCTTCACACATTTCTTCCTCTTGGTTTTGTCTGTCTGCATGACTTCCCCCCACCATGAAATCACAAAAGTCACCCACGGACAACAGTCAGAGAAGCTGCACGTTGGACAATGGCGTTCTTCTCTTTGTCTCTCATCTCCTGAAGGGAACTCCAGAGGAATCGATCGATCTGTTGATCAATTGATTGACTGTTTTGGAGATCTTAGGATCCTCTGAAGTGCAGACCCTGCCTCCCATGGCTGACTTATTAAGTGTTGTCGGCCCCCACGTCGTTTCTCTCAAACAGGACTGTGTTTCCAGTAGTCACACATTGAAGTCATTAGTGTTTCTTGAATAAGCCCATGGGGCTTTGGCATGGGATGGAACTGCCGCTCCACAGAGCTGCTGCAAAGACGGAGGAGAATGTCTTTCAAGAAGTGAAGCCGTGCATTCCTGCAGTCACACACAGGCCGTTCTTCAACATGTTCTGAGCTGGACTTCATTTTCTCACAGGAATTGAGATTTTATTACCACTGGGGGACATGTTGGTGGGACGACCTCCAACCTCTGGAGGAGATTAAGGGACAGACGCTGGTCAGGTTTCCTCCACGTACAAGGATCGTTAATGTGAAGGGAAACTTTCCCCCCGGAGGCGTCCAGCCCAGATCAGTCGAAGCCCCTCAACATCAACCCAGTCTTCATGGATTATGAACCCAACAACAACAGCCCTGTGAGACGACTGAAAAAAAAAGAAACTGTCAAAGTTCTAGTTTCCACTTAAGATAATTACATAATGCATTTCATGTAAAGTCCCAGAGACGTGTGAGTGCTGTGACCCCCCAGGGTTCACCCTCAAACTGCTCAAAATAAACAACCATAAAGCTTGAATTTTACCAAAAGTTTCATTAGAATCAAAATATGACAAAATTCTGTAACATTTAAGGAAACATGTGGCTGTAACACTGAGCCAAACTGAGGATTTATTTTACTCAACACAAGGAAAATACTAAATGTTAAAGTTTACTGGAGGTCATTTTAGGGAAAATCCAATCTGTCCAGTGATGAGTCCACGAGCCAGACTTTGGACATACTTGTCTCCCCATGTTTTTTACTGTAGGTGGAGTTTTATGGTTATGATGTAGTATCAGGAGGGGGCGCTCTCAGTGTTGTGGTGCATGTACGTTTCTGTGCACAGGCAGCTTGTACAACTTGACCACCAGGGTGCAGTGTTCTCTGTGTTCTTGTCACGTTAGTCGTCGACGACTGTCGTCGCTCCTCCTCACTCTCCAGCAGCTTGACCTCCCGCGTACACCACTCCTCCAACACGGCCCACCTCCTCGCCTCCTCACATCACTCCCTCCCCAGCGAGGTGCTCCTCACCCCCCCTGCACCGCCCTGTCCGCTCTGTCAACCCTCCGTCAGGGGAGGATATGAGGTCTGGGAGCTGCTGAGAGGCTCCCGTCCCAGGTGGATTCTCAGATTGCCGCCGCGGCCTTTGATGGTGTAAGGCGAGCCGGCCGGGTCTCGGACGGATCCCCTGAAGGCGGGCAGGCACACAGACTGGCTCTCGTTAAAAAAGCACCACCTTTGTGTTCCCACAGGAGGTGGATGTAATTAACATAGCTTTAGTACTACCTGTGTTTTCAGCCGCTCTGTTGTCAAGACTACGTCTGTTTGGGTTTTGTGTGTCTTTGGGAACGGTGGACTCGGTGGGTGGATGGGTGGATGGGTGGATGGGTGGTGGAGGCCGTGTGTTGAGTGCATGCACATGTGGAAGTGTGCATGAGAACTATAGGGTTTGTGTTCGGCGCTGATGTAATGCTTGGGTCTGCTCCGTGTCTGGGCTCCGTTCTGGCAGGAGCTTTTGAAGAGTTTGCGGTCGTTTCAAACTTCTGGTCTATAGATCGCCCGGGGGCCGCGAGCTGCCACACTGGGGGCCCCAGGTTCTCAGGCAGTTACTGTAGCCTTCAGATTGCTCCAGTTAAATCTAATGATAGTTTTAGGAACACGTCTGCAACATCAAACCAGGAATTTTGGCACCGGATTTCACGTCTTCATTTTAGTTTCATTAAAGTCAAACTTTAGGGATTTTTAAACAAACGAGGAGCTGCAGTCGTAGGAATCGGCAGTCGTTTCCTGACAATGGCAGTTTGGTGGTTAAGAAAGCAGAAGTGGAAGGTTTCAGGTTTGAGTCCACCAGCTGCCAAGTCACTGAGGTGTCCTGAGCATGGCACTGTCCCCACACACTGCCCCCTGCTGACTCTGGTGATGGCTTGAAGAACAGTGGTTGCGTTTGGTTGTGAGCGTTGTCACGACGACGAGTGATTCTCTTTCACGGCATCAGAACAGAAGGAAGTTGAACTGTTCCTGGTTTCTGTCGATCATCTTCATGATCTTTTCTCCTTCACACTTGTTTCATCCGTTCAAGGTCTTTCTTCTGGTGATGTGTCCAAAATTATTGATCAGCCTTTGCTCACATTCTGTCGTGCGTCCAATCACATTGAAGCCGTAAATAAGCAGGAAAGGCCTCATTCAAGGGGCGTCTGTGAGTCCAAATCTTTAAATCTGTTTTTCAGAGTTGACTCAACACTGGGGGGGGGCACTCCTAGTTGTGATGCCTTCACTGACACTCAGCAATATAAATAGACATGAAAAAGGAAACACATTTGTGTCTGTGCTGCAGACATATAAACATATATATATATATAAATATCTACTTTTATGATGAACGAAGAGTTGTGACTAACGTTCTCCGTCTGTCTTCTCACTGCAGGACGTCCTGAAAGAGTGTCAGGAACAGATCGAGCGTGTGCTGGTCAGCAGCCTGCGTGAGGGCCGACAGCAGCAGCAGCAGCAGCAGCAGACACAGAGAGGTCCCAGTGGGAAAGGTCTGGATGAGTTGGACCAGTCCTCCACCCCCACGGACGTCCGCGATGTCAACTTGTGAACCACCAGAGGGCGTCATTGCACAGGATTTTTCCCCCCCAACGACGACAACAAAAAGCATCCTAAAAAAAACCCTCACTTTTCCTAAAAGCAGAAAAAAAGAAGAAAAGAACAAAAAAGTTTAAAAACACAAGCCCTTTAAAAGAAAAGAGAACAATGCTTGCTAGGTGTTTTTTCTTGTAGATTTTTTTCTGTTCAAAAAAAGTCCAAAAAACCCACGCGTCCTCAAATAGAGCTTCGTTCTTCTCTGATCTTCTTGTTGTACAAAGCAACAACTTTGATTCAAGATGAAGCTCCGGTGCCTTGGATACACAGAAGGGAAGCCAATCATATTTGCCTTTACTGCCTTTGATTGTACAGTATAATCGTTAAATTATACTTTAACATTAGTTCATACTGAGGCTGGTGTGGGTGAAGCTGTGGGGCGGGAGCTTACAGCAGGCCTCAAATTATTGTTTTTTTTTTTTTTTCCTTTCTGTCTCTGTCATACTGAGTATTATTACTTTGACGTTATCGGCTCAGAAAGGTTCACATATGTTCGAGCTCCTCCGCGTGTCCAACGGTGTCCAGGACGGGACGAGACAGAGGAAGCTGTGAGAACATTAGGTCTAAAGTTCGTGATTGGCCCAAAATTCCAGGAAAGAGATGGAATTATTATTATTTTTATTATTATTATTATTGACAATAATAATATTATTGGACACCTAGTGGAACAGAGTAGTAGAGATCAATAAGCTCCTTTTTCCAGGCTGCTTGAGTGTCAGTGTGTGGACATGAGTCCACAGTCAAGCCTGAGTGTGAGAATGTGTGTGTGTGTGTGTGTGTGTGTGTGTGTGTGTGTGATCCTGTATCTATATAAACAGTGTGCATTCTTACGGCACTTAAAGAGAGAGAGGCCAACATGTAGACGCCCACGTTGTTGAGTCCAGACTAGACTCACAGAACAGACGTCCGTCTGTGTCCATCACTGCCTTCGTGCATCACCTGGTGGTTCATTGTTGGCCAACAATCAGCTCATGGACGATGAGAACTCTTTGTCCCAGGAGGATGTGGACAGGAGGAGGTCCTTCACCTCCAGGGCCGAGGTCTTCTGTGAGAGTGAGGTTTGACAGATTTTCTGATCTGCGTTGTTTCCTTCAGTCTGTAAGGACTGAGGAGTTGGGCTTGGAACGCTTGAAGAAAGTGATTCTTCTCGTAGTGACGTGAGGTCCAAGACTCCTCACTGTCCCGACTCGCAGCAAGGAGACGGAGAAGTAGGATGAGAGTGGACAGTTTTTGACCACCGAGGTCACAGGATGGTGGGACAGGGAGGTGTGTGTTTGCTGCTGAGTAGAAGACGATGTACAGAAGACGCCTCAGAGTAAAACTTTGAAACTGTTCACTTTGAGGTGAGATGAGAATAAAATGAAATCAAGATAAAGTTCTGTGACGACACAGACGCTGAAGGTTTCCATTTTCTCAGAAATGAAATGAGGAACCAAGACTGTACACGGCCACGTAAAGCGAGGAGGAACGTTCTGGGGCCTAGAGAGGCGTCCAGGACGACCTCACGCTGTCAATGCATCTAGAGTCCTACGTAGGGTTGGTCTCTGACCCCGCCCCCCATATATGATTTCAATGGCAAAGCACTTTGAGAACATGCTCCCCAGGAGAAAAGTCAAATGAAATGTGTCGGTGGATGACTGGAGGTGATGGATGTTTTCTTTTCTTTCCTTCTTAGCCTCTTCTTTGGTTTACCTTGTCGGGCTGGTTTCCCAACCATCTGACGTCCGTTCGTTACCATTAACGAATGGCCTTTTCACGCAAAATTCCATTCCAGCCAAACAAACACAAAACACATTCCGTATCACGCCAAGTGCCAGATGACGGGAGTCGGGTTTGTCGCCAACGACAAAGGCCGACGTCGCTGATCCACGAGTTCCTTTCCCTGAGACATGAAATATTTGTTTTTACTTGAATTTTTCCTTTGTTTTTTCCTTTATTTATCTGTATCACAGCCACACTTGGTTGCGGGAGGTTCAGCGAGGAGCCACAGCAGACGGTGGTTGTAACATCTTGATATTTGCACATGTTCCTCAGAGGGCAACGAGAACCTTTGCTCCACGAACCGCCCTCTCTGCTGTGCGTGGCGCTGGTTGGTCAGTTGTTGTTAATGGTGCTGGCTTAACTAGTTCAGACTGGTGGTCTGTCAGTGAACGCTTCGTGTCCCCTTTGTGAGCTTAGCTGCTTCAAATCAAAGCAAAGGGTTTTTATTTTTTGTAATTATTATTTTATCAGCCGTACAGACGTCAGCACAAAACAAGTTCTTTTGGTTTTTTTTGGTTTTGAACGAGACACGAGGCTTCACCGGGTCTGACGTCTCCGACTTAATGCTTGAGGGTTTTATTTCCTGTATTCAATGATGGTATGTGATTTTGCTGAGTATGTTTGTCAGACTGACGAGGAAAATGTGGGGAATCTACAAAAAAAAAAAGAAAACTTCTTTACGATGTTTGTCAGTAAAACTGGGCAACTTTTCTGGCCACACTTTTTGCCAAAACATCCCTGAACGAATCCCTTCATTTTCACGCCTGTGTCTGATGTAAGCTCTCTCCCAAACTTAAAGGTTGTGATTTTTCTTTCCTGCAAATTGTTGTTGCATGTGTTATATATTGAGAACACCTTTTTACAATTTGTGTTGGATATATTATACGGGGGTGACCAGGCCCAGAAAAAGGAGGTTTTTCTAAGATTTAGAGATACTGTATTCCAAAGTGAAGAGAGGATCAAGGAGAAGAGGAGGAGTTAGAGGAGGAGGAGGAGGAGGAGGTGTGAAGACATCAAGAAAAAAGTGTCAATATTTTTATTGAGTTATTGTTGTCTTTTTTGCGCTGCTAAAAGCTATGAATTTGTTTCATTTATACAAAAAAAAATAACATTATCTAGTTGTGATGTGTCACTTGAGTGTGCTGCTATTTTATAAACATTTGTATTATAATATAATTATTTTACTGCTTAAGAGATACATTCAGAAAAAAAACGAAGTAGATGGTGATAGAAGAACATGATAAAATGAGTACTCGACTGGAAATGTTCTTTGTACAGTTTGACGGTTTGCTTAGATAGCATGTCTCCTTACACCCTGCCCTGTTTTTTATCTTATTTTGCTCCTTCTTCCGTCACATTCTGCATCAGTGGTATTTGCGATACCTCAGGATTACTGGACAAAATCAAACACACAAACCCATCAGCGATACCTCTGCAGCGAGGAGGCCTGACACGGAGGAGAGAGCGTTCAACGGTGTTCCCGACGTGGTCACGGAGGGAACTGGACCTTTGTCAGGCCTCCACTTGGACTTAGACAATATTGGCGTGGACAGAGGGGGGCGCTACTGCAACATGGCAACGTTCTCATGGTGTATGAATACCCAGGACAGCTCCGGGTGTGGGTGACGTCACCCACGTTGATGCTTCTCATCTGTGTTGTGTGTGACAGGGGGGAAAAGACGGCGTTGCTGCGGCCAAAGTTCAGTTCTTGCTTTAGACGACCATCATCACCATCATCACCATCATCACCTTCATCCCATCTGAATGTCAGTTAATACAGAATCTGTGTGTGAAAAAAAAAAAAGAAAAGCTGTGTCTGGGTCTGAACTAATGTGTGCGATGGTGCCACGGTCACTGCCCGTCCTGTCCACTCAACACTCTGGTCCTGGAGGTTTGAATGGAGCAGGTTTCCCTCTGAGTCTCCACCCTGTCAGTAACTCATGTCATGTACCTCAAATGTCTGTTGCACAACCTCTGGTCAATAAACGTCTGCTTTAAAGGGTGTGACACCACCTCAGCTCGCCGTTTCCCACGCCTTCTTTTTTCTCACTTCATTTGGTTTCTCATCACCACCGCCAGTGTGTGTGTGTGTGTGTGTGTGTGTGACAGTCGTCACCAGTGACTGTTTTCCTCTAAATAGGATTCAGTATTTGGACGATGCCACACACCTGTGATTAGGATTTGACATTAATACAGTCTGAAGATGAGGAGTAAATATAAAATGGTTCATTATATTTTGGAATTCATATTTTTTGTTAATTAATTGTCCTTGGCTGGTTCATGTTAGTGGAAATAAATTGGAATTGTACTATTCATATATATTTTTCATTGTAAATTCAGCTAAAACAGCATTAAATATTATTCTCGAGAAGGGAATTCTATTGTCAATATCTAATTCTGCCGGTAGATGGTGCCGTTTCACCACCTTCATAGGGGCCCAATACTATCTGTTGACCGATGAGTCTGAATATAACATGTTATATTTGAACAATACTGTTAACACTACGACTGGAATCGAACATCAGACCCTGAGGTGTTGAGGCCTCAGTTTTGGAGGAAGGAGCTGCAGATGTTCCATCAGTGTCAGTAGATATCGTTCATAAAATCAGCAAACGTTAATATCAAACCTTCTCTTCTCTGTGAATCTGATGAAAATAAAGTTTGAAGTTGACGTCAATCCATCGTGGGACCGTTGACCTCTGACAGCGTCAACAGTTCGATTCCTTGACTGTCTTTGAGTCACACACTTGGCTCCGACTGAGGAACCGCCACCCGGGGCCACAGTGGATGCGTGAGCCGAGCATCTGTGTCACAAATGTGGCCGCGTGAGACGTGATCATCGTCCTGAGAATAGAAACGCTGCCTATTTTTACCGTAGGCCGCAGCCGCTTCACAGCGAGGACGACCGTGAGAAAGAACCTTGGAAGAACCATAGACTCCACGTTACATCTGCCACAAACACATCAACAAGACTAGAGGAACAGCTCGTCCTCCGTCTCCCTCTGTCTCCATCTTCATGTTTCATGAATAGAGCAGGACAGAGTTGTCCAAAGTCTTCTCCTCCTCTGGTCTGGTCCCTTCTTCTTCTTCTTCTTCAGATGTTTCCACAGTGAATCATCCTTCTCCATCCCCCCCGTCCTCTCCATCTTCTACTCTGACTCCAACTACCTCCATGTCCTCCCTCACTGCATCCATCAATCTCCTCTTTTTCTCCTACCTGGTAGCTCCATCTCTAGGATCATTCTTCTACTGGACATGTCCAAACCATCTCAATCTGTCTTCTCTAGCTTTTTCTCCAAACCTTCCTGTCTCTAATCACCACCTTCCTGATCCTGTCCATCGATGTCTCTCCTTGTCTCAGACATTATGTTTCAGTCATGGGAAACCTTCATCAGCTCCTCATTCAGACTTGTCACGTGATGAGTTCATTTTGGTGTCGAGGAGGTTTCCCGCTAAAGTTGATTCTTCAAATGGTGAAAGAAAAAAAATGCTCTGACTTTTTGTCCACTAGAGGGCGGTGTAAGCTCGTGTATCTCTATATGGCAGTGGTTCCTCGTGAGACCAGCGCCATATAGAGACCAGCGGTCAGATGATGGACAGACTGAAGGTGGCGCTGACCCTTGTTCGACAGTAAGTCCACTGTCTTCTGTCTTCTCGTGTTCTTCAGATGTGTCTTTGAGCAGCGGCTCAACTTCCGGTCAGTGTCTGAGGTTCAAACCTGATTCTGTCCGGATTAGACTGGAATAAAGTGACACGTGACCCTCCCTGCGGGGCAGCTCGGTGGATCAAGTTGACCTTAAAGGGACAGGAGTTATTATTGGAGTTATTATTGGAGTTATTACTGACAACTTCACAGCATTTGACAAATGAATTTATTAATACTATTTATCAACATTATAGTAGATATTCATTTGATCTGTTCGATGTAACAATAGAATTAATTTTATTAATAAATGATTCTAAAGAAATTCTTCTTATATAATGACCTTATTTAGTCTGTGGTTGAACAAATCCTCAGTCCTGGGGAAATATTTAAGAATTATTCAAAATAAAGAACCTGACGTTTGGTGTTTTTTTAGTTATCATTGAATTCAGGCTGAGTGACGTCATCATCAACATCTGTTTGTCTTCTGCAGTGGAGAAACACATTACAACAAACTGGGTCTCCTTCAAGGTAAACTTTTATTTTTGTCTAATATTCCACATTTATATTTTATACTGTATGTGTTAATGACCAGCGACTCTGTGGCTTCCAGGCCAAACCATCGACGCTCCTCTGTCAGACGCTGGGCTGCAGCAGGCAGAGGCTGCTGGGAAATACCTGAAGGACGTCACCTTCACTAACGTGTTTGTCAGCGACATGCTGCGAGCCAAACAGGTGCAGGACACGGGTTCTTCCCCAAAACTATTTCTAGGTCTTTAACTTCTGTTAGAAGTTTTATCATTGAACATCATCCCTGACAGTTTGTCTTCTCTTGTCTTTCACAGACGGCTGAAACTATTCTGAAGCTCAACAGCAGCTGCAGTGGTCTGAAGATGGTCTGTGAGCCTTTACTCAAGGAGATCGTGAGTGACCCTGTTTCTCTTCTCTATTTTATCTCCACCTCAGATGAAATAAACTGAAAACAATGGTCCCATTTTTCTAGAACTTTGGAAAAGCAGAGGGAGGACAGATGCAGGATGTCAAAGAAATGGCCAGAGCAGCAGGTCAGATGTTTCCAGGCTTCACTCCACCAGGAGGAGAAACTCAGGAGCAGGTGAGAGCTGGAGACTTTTAAAGGTTTTAAAACTCAAACCTCATTGGCTGAAGACTTGTATCAGTCCAACTGAACATGGTTCGGTTTGGAAAAAAAAATCAAGAGAATCAAAATATGTGACAGTTTTTTGTTAATGTCACAAAATTTCCTTTAATTTGATTCAGTTATAAAATGTTTGTCACAATCAAATAAAAAATGTTATTAAATTATACAATGAAATTTTACATTATAATTGTATATATGTCATAAAAATATATCATAGTAATAATATATGTTATTTTTAATAAATAATGTCTACATGTTATTATAAAATACGATGTATAAACATATATAAATAATATACTTGTATATAATTTATATAATCATTTCCAATACAATAATAATAAGAATTAATATATTTTTAAATTAAATAGTTCAAAAAAAGTTGAAACACCATTGTTCCAAAAATATTAATTATTAACAAAAGTCAAAACATTGTGACGTAAAATGACGTTACAGTTTAAAAGCGCAGGTGTAATGTACACAGTATTCCACAAGATGTCAGTAAGTGTTCGTCTTTTCCAACTTGCTGCTCAGTGTTAGGGATGAACTCCCGGCATCCATCTGACTGATGCTGTCTCCACAGCTGTGGTGTCAGGTGGTGTCAGGTGTGGGGAGGAGAGGCGGTGGAGAGGGTGGAGGGTGAGATGGTCAAAGTCCAGATCCTGGTGTTCGTCACTGCCACTGATTAAAAAGTCTCCACCTCTTTTCTTCTTCTCCTCCTCCTCCTGCTCTAGGTGTTGGATGTTCTATTTCAATGGCAGTGGGTCATGTGTTCAATTCCAGCCTGGATCTTAGCTCTGGTCCAGTACGTGACCTGCATGTGATGATGACGATGGTGATGATGATGACCAGGATAGATATGTCATCATCCCTGACTCACGGTCAGACACCACTTCCTGGGACAAACCAAGTTTGACTTTTCCTAAATTGACATTATTAATGTCAACATGACGGCAGTGGTGGCTTAGTGGTTGAGGACGTGGTCTTGGGTCCACAAGTCTTCAGGTTCTGGAAGAAATGATGAAGATGAATGAATGAAAATGTATTTATGAAGATGATCTGGAACTGAGGGAAATAAGAGACATCATTTAGGGAATTATCACTTAGTTTTATTCCAGGTGAGATGTGAGAGATCTTCAGTGCATATCCCACTTGGTGTTTCAATGTTAAACTAGTTGACCATCTCCTCCATCCATCTTCTCCCTCCATCTCCTCCCTCCATCTCCTCCATCCATCTCCTCCCTCCATCTCTTCCCTCCATCTCCTCCATCCATCTCCTCCCACAGGTTACAGATTGTTGCATCAGT
>JAFBJS010003938.1:0-15515 GCA_016785265.1 Paraplagusia blochii
ACATGAAATACACCGTGTTTGGAAAGTAAGTAAACATCTGTAAAGTTGTTTTTTTTGTGACATTATGTGGGAGGATGTGTGGATGGGTTCTTTTTTGTCTTTCTTCGCTGGGTGTGGACAAATAATTTGACTTTCAGAAAGATGTAAAATTTGCGTTAACAATGATTGTGTGCAAAAGTCGGGAAAAAAAGCTTTTTCTATTACGGAACGACTGACATTGCAGGGAAAAGGCAGAAGGGTAATGATTGTATAAATCAATAGTATAAATTTGTCAATTTTAGCGGACCGCAAATTAGCACAACAGGCCACATCCAGTCCTCGGGCCTTAGTTTATCCAGACTGGTCTACGTGAACATCACCATTTATTATTATTCTAACATTTTTGTCCTTATTTTAGGATTATTGATGGTCTAGAAACGCTGGATGAACTGGAGAAATTACCCGTCAATGAAAAGACCTTTCGTCCACTGTCTGAAACCAGGATAAAGGATGTCACCATTCATGCTAACCCTTTTGCAGGGTAGCCTTTAGACACTTGCATGGGACATAGAAGGAAAGGAAAATATTGTCATTTTTTTTACATCAGCTTTGTTTTCAATATTATATTACATGTGACCACAAGTGATTTTATTCATCGTGTCTTTTGCAATAAACTTTTTTGCAAATAATTTGACAAATAATTGTGATTCTAATTTTGTACATAAGTTCTCCTTTCAGCTTGTCCCTTTTTTCAGGGGTTGCTACAGTGAGTCAACAATTCCCATCTCCCCCTGTCCTCTCTATCTTCTACTCTGACTCAATCTACCTCCATGTCCTCCCTCACTGCATCCATCAACCTCCTCTTTGTCTCCTACCTGGTAGCTCCATCTCTAGGATTTTTCTACGAATGTCTCCACTGTCCCTCCTCTGAACATGTCCAAACCATCTCAATCTGTCTTCTCTAGCTTTTTCTCCAAACCTCCCTATCTGTGTTGTCCCTCTAATCACCTCATTCCTGATCCTGTCCATCCTTGTCTCTCCTAAAGAGAATCTCAGCATCTTTAACTCCTCCACCTCCAGCTCTGTCTCCTGTCTTCTACCTATTCCTAGTGTCTCTAATCCATTTTGTACCTAACTGCTTTATTAAAATATACAAAACTCACCTTCTCTTCTTCTTACTGTATAGTAGTGTGTACTTTTCCACAAATTCACTTAGGATAAAAGTCAAATGTATTGTTGATGATATAAAACGTACACAAATCACTGGCGCTTCTTGATTACGTCATCAGTAGTTGACGCTCATTTGACTGGTGTTTGAAATAGTAAAAAACTACACTCGTTTCAGCAGCAATGGCATCTGTGGACGCATGTAAAGTATGTTTCTTCCATGTCTCGTACTTATAAAGTACACTTTTAGAATGACTACAGATGTTGTTACACACTCCAAAGTGTTGACGCTGCTGGTTCCTGACGTAGCCCTGACAGACTGGCTGATAACATGTGTTGTAGGTCTCTTCTCTGAAGGGAAAAGTCGCCCTCATCACCGGAGCCAGTTCGGGCATCGGGGCAGGAACCAGCCTCCTGTTCGCCAAACTCGGAGCCCTCTTGGCTCTGAACGGCCGCGACGTGGACAATCTTCAGAAAATAGCCAAACAGTGCACGGAGTGTGGAGCTGCGGAGGTAATGAAAACAAACATACCCCGAAACATGCCACGGCACAGAATCGTGTATTTTTACGTTCAGACACGTAAATAAAGCTATATTAGTTCGTTTTAAAGCAAAACGAGGCTATAATAAATCATAAATCAATGATATTCTGCTAGATTTTTTTAAAATTAGTGTTTACTTTTGTTTGACATAACTTTTTTGATACTCTTAAAGGGACAAGCTCCATTTTATTTGAACCTGAAGCAGAATCTTCCATGGCAGAAATGGTTTAACTACTGGAAAACTTGTGACGCACTTTTAACTTTTTACTAAAACCAGGAACATGCTACACCCGAGCTGTCAACACACGCAGGCCTCTCCATTAGCATAGCTACCGAGAGGGGGCTGTGGGAACAATCGCCTCGGGGCCCAGCGCCTTCAGGGGGCCCGTGGACTTTGCAGGACCCGTGCGAGTTGGGTTGGAATGAGTTGACATAGCCGAAGGGGACAACGGTTCCCTCAGTCGCATATTAATGTCACATCATTACGTGCAGTGGAACTGTGTTAAATCGGTGTCAGACTGAATGATGGAGGAATGAGGTTCATATTAGAGCTGTTTTTTTCCTGAAGTCAGTGAATGTGTATTTGTCGGTTCCATGACTGACAGCCCAGTTGAATTATTACAACTAAAAAAAACAGTTTCTAAAAATCAAATTACATAATAAAGTGTACTTATTTAATAACAAAGATATTACAGTATAGTTTTTAATATACCGTTCACAATAAATAAGTCAAAGACTTGGAATTATACAACATTTTTAGAACCGGTAAAATAGTAATATTTTCACAGACTTGTCGTCAACTTCAGTTGAAAAACTTCGAAATAAGGTAATATAGGAGGTATTAATACTAAAGTAAAGTTAACGAAAACAAAGCTTACTGTGTCGTTGAAGCCATTGCTGTGAAGAGTTAATAGCGCTTGACAATCACCGGTGGCGGGAATTTTAAAGTACTTTTATTTTGAAAGCCTAGGGCGTTGGTCTTTATTTTTTAAACGTCTTTTGTGTGCGTCGAAGGGCGTCAGGAATTGAGTGTTTGATTGTTTTTTCTTAATCAAATCAAATTAAAAGTTAAAAGTACTTAGTTTACGTGCAAACGTTTTCAAAATAAAATTACATTTCCGGTCGTTCCTATACCAGTTTGAGTTGCTGCAGTTGAAGATGGGAGGTAGAAAATGAGTGTTCGAAAATGTACAGTAATTATTTTAGCATAACTTCAGCGAAATCAAAATATATATTTTTTTTTTACTGCAGTGGATAAAAGTCATTTTATCAACGCTAAATAAATAAAGAAGACTTTGTGTTTTTGCAGTTGACTAAGGTAGTTAACAACGGTAGTTAAGAACTTGTTGTACATTTCTCAAACTATAAGATGGATATATTATTTGCGACTTCTTTTTATCCACAGCCCTTGCTTGTGCCCGGAGACCTGACAGATGAGGAGACGGTGAAGAAGACCGTGGAGAAGACCATCGCTCACTTTGGTCGACTGGATGTTCTGGTCAACAGCGCCGGGATCCTGGCTATGGGCAGCATCGAGACCACAGACCTGGCCCAGTATGACAAGGTCATGAACGTTAATGTCAGGTAGGAACTTCAGAGAACTTGACCTCAAAGTTGATATATTTTACTTTTACTACAATGTGACGAAAGAAAACAACATCAATTAAAGTAACGCTTTAACCTTTAACCAAGACAAACGGAGACCAGACCAGATCCAAAGACTACAACGTCATCAGGCTCAGTATGGTCCAAATAAAAGTGGATATTTTCTTCGAGTTCCCACATCATAAGAACCCATTTTAGAAATGTTTACTCCAAACCGGGAGGAATATCATCCAGAAATGTAGGTTTCCAGCAGTGAGTCACTGATGTGTTGCCTGTGTGGTTCCCCCTCCTGGCAACCCGCTGTAAATCTGGCTAAAGTAATTTTTCGGTGTTCTGAGGCCTGCAGGCAAAACAAATGGTTTCAGACCAGAGCTGGAGCCGAAACCGGTACCGTCATGGAGAACATATCTAACAACTGGGGACCGGCTCTGTTCACAGAACAGCCACAGGTGGAGTTCCCAAAAATATATGAATGAAGGTGGAGGCCAGAGTCAGCAGAGTCTCATGAGGATCACGGTCTGGAAGCCTGAAGAAATAAAGTATGGAACAGGAGATAATAGAGTTCAGGTGTCAAACTCGAGGTCCATGGGCCAAATGGTGCCCGCCACATCATTTGGTGTGGCCCACAGCTAGAAAGTATTTGCCAATTGCTGATTTATATAGTCACATAATGCATTCTTTCAGTTGCAGCTGCCTTTGCTGTCTTGTGAATAACTACATCTGATCTTCCTTAAATTGAAAACTGCATATTATTCACAACAGTGGTTCTCAACTGGTGGGTTGCGGACCCAAATATAGGCCACTGACCTCTCTATTCAGTGAGTTGCAGGCCTTTGCCAATATTATAATGTAAAAAAGTATATAATGTAATTTACAGCATGTATGTGTTGTTTTTTCTTACAACAGTAGTTCCCAACTGGTGGGTTGCAGACCCAAAAGTGGGCTATGGACCCTTTTTTCAGTGGTCTGCAGGCCTTTGCCAACACAATTGTGTAAAATATATGTATATATATTTTTCTAATGTTATTTACAGCATATATGTGTTATTTACAGCAGTAATTCTCAACTGGTGGGTTGTGACCCAAAAGTGGGCTATGGACCCATAGTGGGCTGCAGGCCTTTGCCAACACATTAATGTAAATATATATATATATTTCTATGTTTCTGATGTCTGTGAATGTCCCAGGTCTATTTTCCACCTGACTCACCTTTGTGTGCCTCACCTGATCAAGACCAAAGGCTGCGTGGTCAACGTCTCCAGTGTCAACGGACAGAGATCAGTGAGTGTGAAGATGTTTCCTTCTCCTCTACGTCTGTAATGAAACCTGTGAACGAACCTGGTGGAGATTTTTTTTTGTCTCCAGTTTCCTGGTGTTCTGGCCTACTGTATGTCCAAGTCTGCCATCGACCAGTTCACACGCTGTGCTGCACTAGGTGACGACATCTGATGAACTGTTAACTCTGTTATCACGAGACAATGTTTGAAAAATGTAGTCAGCTGACTTTACTATTTTTTTTTTTTTTTTGCCCGAAGAACTGGCAGAAAAACAAGTCCGAGTCAACTCGGTCTGGTAGGTCTGAGTGTCTCTGTATGTATAGACCACGTTTCAGTGTTGAACATCAGTTCAATTATGTGTGTTATATATATTTCCAGTCCAGGAGTAATTGTCACTGAAGTCCACAAGAGGGCAGGACTTGATGAGGAGCAGTACGCCAAGGTAACATCATGTGACACCTGTCCATAAAACATCAGTATTGATAAAGTTGCTAGTATTGCTATTAACTACTTTTTTTCCAAGTTTTTTATTTGTTTCAATAATTTTTAACGATATAATTTTTTAACGAGATACGAAGGCCATGACACCTTCCATCAATATTACGGAATATTATTACCACCAATATTACGGAAATTCAACTATATCAAACCAATATCAGCATATTATGTAATAAGTGTCGTTTCTGATCATTTTCAGAAAAACCTGATAATACAAAGCCTAATTTTCCGCAAAATAATGTAGTGTAAAAAATATTTTTTGGAAAAAAAAAAAGCCTATATATTTAAGTAAATGTCACTAGATGGCAGCAATGCAGCTCATTCTATGAATCACATATCCATACAGTAATTTGTACAAGTGAATAAAGAAATATCACTAGATCCATATCAGATATAAATTAGTATCGATTGATATTGGGATCGGAAACTAAGCGCAAAAATATCATTCCTAGCATATATATATATCTGAACTTGTATTTGTCTGTATGCAGATTTTAACTCTTCTTACTCTACTTTTGTTTTTATTTCTCACCCTCAGTTTCTGGAGAAGTGTAAGCAGACCCACGCCCTGGGTCGACCAGGTGAGGTGGATGAAGTGGCCCAGAGCATCGCCTTCCTGGCATCTGACGCTGCTAGCTTCATCACCGGAGTCAACCTTCCCATCGATGGAGGTCGTCACGCCATGTGTCCCAGATAGAAAGGAAAAAAGACGATATTTTTGACATGATTTCAGTTGTGAATACAATGATTTCAAACCAAGTCTCACTGCTACATTTAATCATTTACCTTTGGGAAATGAAGTAAAGGATAAAAAGTTACTGTGAGAAAAGAGAAATAAAACATCTTCCTACCTCAGAAAATACTCCAATCCTTTCCCTCATGTTTGCACCAATGTTACTGTCAGGATTTAACAGCTTCAGGTGAGAATGAAACCGGCAATTCAATTGCATTTTATCATCCCACCTGCAGGGGGTGGGAGGAGCACCAGACAAAATACAAAGCTGCTGATGAACAAAGGCTTCAGACATTTATTAAATAATCCTGTTCATTAGTCTCCATTCACAGCACAGATGCAGGAACAGACCTGGAAGTTCATGTATTCTATTCTATTCTGGGAATGAGGTGGGAATGTTAGGAAATCCAGGAGACTGAAGGAAGAAGGAAAATAATGACGAGACCTTGAAGCACCAAATACACAACACATGATGATGGAAATCTTTATCCTGTGGATTTAAGTGAAACGTGACCACACTGTATGAAGAGAAACACTGAACGTCATCAACGACACAGGACCAGTCCATCTTTACTGCGTCGCTAAAATCCAATATTGTACCATGTGATTTCAGTATCTTAAAAAACATTGTATTGTAATAACATTAGAGTCCAGCAGCTCCTACACGGTGTACGAAATAAGTACGTTGTTTTCATCAGATCTTCTCCACATGAACAGATGAATCATTTTTAACAATTCTTTTAGAATAATCTGAATGTGGTTTCCTTGTCTCAGCTGGTCACAGAGGTGTAAACATAGTCAAAATAGTACTTTTTATCTGTACTGTCAACAGTGAAAAATATCACTTTTATGTCACAATTTACTCTAACCCACTATGTACAATCAAAATGCAGTATTCTTCAAAAAACGTACCGTATTTTCACGACCATAAGGCGCAAAAGGCACAGTCTCAGTTCTGTGTGCCAACACACACTAAGGTACACCTGATCATAGAGCGCAGGTTCTATATACAATCCAGGCCCACACTTCCCCTTTAACGTTTTCGTGATTTTCTCTATTATGTCCGCCTTACAACAACACACACAAGCATACAACTGTGCGTATTTACAAAAGAGCGGGAGCAAAACAACGCCACACTTCCGCCTTCTCATGGTGTTGTCTACTACGTCCGCCTAACACACACAAGCGTTCAAGTATTTAAAAAAAAGAGCGGGAGCAAAACAACGCCCACACTTCCGCCTCAACGTGATCATGGCGTTCTCTACTACGTCCGACTTACAATAACGACACACACTGCACTATAGGGCGCCACACACAATTTAAAGGAAATCTAAGACTTTTATGTGCGCCTTATAGTCGTAAAAATACGGTAATGAGAAATTATTCAAGGAGAACAATCAAAATACCAACCCATGTTCTGTTGCTGAATTCTAACTAAAGGTGTGGACAGAGGTTCACATGATGCGTCCATAACATGTAATATTTATTCTGGTCTTAGGTTTCAGGGTTTGACTCCATCATCTCTCGTGACCCTAAAAGACCTGCGTAAAATGTATGACAACCTTTACATTTATATTTTATTTCTAATTAAAGCTTAGACCAGTTTAGAAGAAGTTTTGGGGTTTGAGGGTTGATTTTTTTATGCTGAAAATGAAGATAAAAAGTTTGACGTAAACTTTCATGCAGCTGTTTGTCCCCAAAATTGAGGACGTCTTTGGACCCTGCAGTTCCAGCAAATTTGTCAACTTCAAGGCATTGTGTCATTTAATATCAGAGAAAAAAAACTCCTTGCAGAACGATATTATCCGGCGTCTCTACTGAAAACCAAAAAGTGTGAGTGAACTTAATGTCGTACTGGTTTTTGTTGTTCGTTGGCCAGACTGCAGTGTCAACATTTGTAGCACCAGGTGTCGCCTTCGAGACACCCCCAACTTTGACAGGTTACAAATACTTTGCTCTGCAGTACGAGGTAGCGTCTTGTCCTCTGTCCTACTGTACCGTGAGTCCGTTACACACAGCAGTTATTTTGCTCACAGACCTGAACGTATGTGAACGCAACATCTCTTAGCGCCGGCTCAAACTCACTTACTTACCTTCTGGCGTCACTTCTGTGTCTGAATGAGTCGTGACGGTGAAACTGGGTGGAACCTGAAACGGCTGCGTAACTGTAAGTATTGCACGTTGTATTACGTAGTATAAATATACCAATATAAATAAGACTTTAACATTAAAATAGGAATAGTTGTGAATTTCAGGTGTACAATGTTCCACGCTTCTGTACAGGTAAAAAAAAATTCTCCTTCATCAGACCCTGGTGATGAAAATATGATACAACATGGTCTGAGAGGCTGAGAGGAACTTCATATTATTTCCAAAATTAAAAAAAAAAAGATCTGAGTCTGAGAAACGAGTCTCTGTGAAAGGTGGAGATATTTACATCCTATAGTTTGATGAACGCTTAACATCTAGTTTCTGCATTTCCAATGAGACGTCCTCCTCTGGTGTCTGGGCCGTTCTTCTGCTTCAGCAGTCTTAGCATCATTTGTTAACGAGGGCTTGAAAGTCTACTCCATCCACCCTTTGCTCCACCCCTCCTGACGTTGCTTCTGTAGGGAGGGAGGAGCCAGAGGAAACTACAAGAAACACACCGGTCCAACCTCAAGGTAATAGCGAGCTCCGTGTTCTGGCTTCGGCAGGTTGTACACGTCCACCATGGGAAGAAGGTTCAGGTCCTGGGTCTGGAAGATGAAGTTTGTCCGATGCCAGCGGCCATCTTTGATCTGAAGGTGTAGAGAGCACAGGGTCACATGATGTGGAGAAAGTTCTGGTCAATGGGTTCTCCATCCATTTTAAAAATGATATACTGAAGAAGTTTACAGGACCGTGGTGACACCAGCCATGGATGGATTAGAGACACTAGGAATAGACAGAAGACAGGAGACAGAGCTGGAGGTGGAGGAGTTAAAGATGCTGAGGTTCTCTTTAGGAGAGACGAGGATGGACAGGATCAGGAATGAGGTGATTAGAGGGACAACACAGACAGGAAGGTTTGGAGAAAAAGCTAGGGAAGACAGATTGAGATGGTTTGGCCATGTTCAGAGGAGGGACAGTGGATACATTGGTAGAAGAATGATCCTAGAGATGGAGCTACCAGGTAGGAGACAAAGAGGAGATTGATGGATGCAGTGAGGGAGGACATGGAGGTAGTTGGAGTCAGAGTAAAAGATGGAGAGAACATGGGGAGAAGGAAAGGGATGATTCACCGTGGAAGCGCCTGAAAAAGGGACAAGATGATAGAAGAAGGACTCTACGGCCCGTACCCAACATTCATCCAGTGGTACGACAGGTTCCAGAAGGTCTCCTGCTCTGATCGTTTCACCGTTCCAGGCCTTGAAGATCGCCGCTGAGTCCGTGGGCCGTGAAGAAGCTCCCGTGGCCCACACGGTCATGTTGAGACAGTGGATGGTGATGTGCTGCACGGCCTCTGTGCTCAGAAGGTGGATGAAGTTCATCTGGATGCGACTCACTCCAAACTCCAACTGTGAGGCCAAGAGGTGACGACAAGAGGTGAGGCTCTTTTAAAGTATATATATATATATATATATATATATATATATATACAGTAGGCTGGGGTGTATTGAACTGAAGGACTGATACAGTATCACATTCTTGGTGGCCAAGTCGTCAAGGATATACGTCTGGTAATACTTATTTATTTTTCTGTAAAAACAACTGTACCAGTATGACATTAATTAAATGAGTTGCAATGCTGCCACCTAGTGACTTTCACTTCGATATACCGCTGTTTCTCTCCAAACACTTTAAGGGCACATATCATTTTCGGAGGGAGAAATCGGCAACAATTATAACAGATATTAAGTGATATTCTAATATCATGTGATATTTTACGATCTTATTGAATGTGCAGCAGTGGTGGTCCAGCGGTCAAGGCAGCCGACTTGGGTCCAGAAGGTCTACGGTTCAATTCAGGTGGCCAGGTGATCTGTTATTAGCACGTCCTGACCCACATCACTTCCAGTGGGCTCACTACCCACAGGACGGTTGACAGTATGGAGCAGTGTGATTTGGGTGGCAGTTGTGGAGACTGCTGCCCCCGTGTCCAGATATGAAGATAAACGAATGAATGAAGGGTTAATAAACGACTTCTTTGAACCAGAAAAGTCAAATCATCAATAATAATTAATTAATCAGTAACAACTGGACTCGGCGTCAGATACGAGTCGTTGTATTTAATTAACTCGATCACACTGTGGTTTGGCGAACAGACCTGGAGTTTTGACATAAACAAAGCTGCATCTGGTGGACACACTGTGTTGGACATTGTTTATTCTCACTGTTTTTGACATTTAATGCAACGACTCTATCTGGTTGTGATTCCCGTCCTCCCTGTGTCCCAGGCCCCAAAAATATTTCCCTCCAAAACAAAGCAATGAAATAATGATGGACAGCTTAAGATAAGATTACTGGGGTTTATTTGCCAACTGTGAGTGTGCGTGTGTGTGTGTGTGTGTGTGTGAATGGGACGCCTGTAGATTCTCTCAACACGGTCCAAATCCCGTTAGGGTTTATCGGATGGCGGCGTAAAATAAAACACCCCTTTGTTTATCACTTGAATGGAGTTATATAAACGCCATCACAAACTTCATGCTTTACTACCTGAGATGATGGGAGTCCACAACAGTGTCCATGTCCTGGTGAGTGTCTCCCACCAGGACATGGACACTGGGAGGTTTCCTATTCAACCCTTATCTTCCTGATGTCTCTGTTTCACAACAGTTTCTTTTGGAGACAAAAATGTCTCTGTGGAGTTGGGAAATATCAAAACTATTTTATTTGGCTTAAATACATGTTTAATCTTGTTAATATTTGCCAAATTGTCAATATACACACTTAAATGTGACATTAATGGCTTTACTAACAAGGTACAGTTTTATAGTGATTTATATGTTGATGTCTAGAACGTATTGTGTTATAATAAAACAAATGAGAAAGTCTAATAATAAAGGACCCATTAATGTCTCCATAAAGAAAGTAGAATCAAAATGCTGACACGAAGTGTTCTGTAAAAAGAGAACTCATTTGTTCATGGTGAAAATTCCGTCTTCTCAGGGTGACATTTACGTTCTTTTCTCTAACTGTCATTTCAAACCATTTACAGTTTGTCTTGTTTTCACTGACGTTAAATTCAATTCAACTGGAGAGAGAGAAAAGGTTAATTTAGCATCAGGAGTTTATATATTTCACTCACTCTATGTCAAAACGTGATAAGAAAATATACAAGGACTGAGAAAAATAACAAGTAATTTAAAAAAAATGTAAAAACTACCATATAAAGTTTTTTTATGATTAATAATTTAACAGAAATCAGAACACTACATATATCCTATTATTTTTCTTAAAACCTATAAAGGAAGATGGAAAAAGTATTTTTTTTTGCAGACTTTTCCATAGGTTTGTACTGAATGCTGTAAATTCAAGTCATTTCATTAACAATTAGACGGTTTATTGTTTGTTTATAGCTGGCTGACAAAATCAAAAATTTCTTTTTTTCTTAAGACCACGTAACCATTTTTTACATAGCATGTCAAGTCAAATGAAGAACCATTTTCTGTCTTTCTCTAGATTTTAAGAGGAAAGATCAAATATTAGTCATCCCAAATGTTCTGCTCAGTGATTTTGAACCATACAATAAATAAAAACCTGTTTTTTGATTTCCTTTTTTCAAAACTTTTCAATTCTTTTTTAATGTTCTCACCATTTCTTACTTTTTTTTGATTTCCACCAAAGCACCTCCACTCGGATAATGCCCCCGTTTTTAGTTCTGCCAGTTGAAATCATCACTTCATCCCAGATATATATATTTTTTTTGCCTTGTTTTTTATTATTTCTAATTCAATCATCTTCATCTGCTCATCTGTTACTGTGTCTCAGGGGCAGCAGTCTCCACCACTGCCACCCAAATCACACTGCTCCATACTGTGAGATTGTAAAACACTGAAATATATGTGGGTTGGGACGGTGCTATGAACCTGGCAGCTGGTGGATTAGAACCTGAAGCCTGGTGGACCCAACTCCACTTCCTTAACCACTGTGCCTCCATTGTCGCCATGTTATTTATCATAAAACCCGTTATTTTTCTTAACACCTCATAAAGAAATGTCTTCAGAGTTAAAGAAAAATCAAAACAGTCGTGAAATGTGTCTGTGTGGTGTAAAGAAGTACAAACCTCGGAGACCGTGACAGGTTTCAGGCAGGTTTGTCCCCGAGCAGTGAAATTACACGTCACTTCGACGGCGTCGGCGTTGCAGCCGAGGTTGGGGTCGATCCAATAAGTGCCTGTCGCACAAGAGCAGAGCGGCGGGAAATGTAACGCATCAATCAACACCGTGTACGAAGGTGTGGAGATGATGGAGGAGTTTCCTCACCGTCGTACATCCGGTGTTCACAGTTGAAGAGGTCTCTGCAGATCCTGGCAGGATTATCACGAGTCCCCAACGGGTGCTTCAAACTTTGTACCAGAGTGTTGAGATACTGCAAGGTCCGGAAAATCTCGATGCTGTGGTCCACTGAAGGCTGCTCCACAGACTGGAAGTTCTAAATAAAAAATAAATGCACCTTAGTTGAAATGTTTCTGCTTGATTTTACAAATAAAAATATTCAATAAAGTTTTTCCAAAAAGTAATTTCATCCTTTTTATGGCACACAACACACATCACAACAACAAAAAAAAAATCACAGATTGAACCAAACCGACCTCTTGATTCAGTGTGGAGCGAGAATCAGTGATGAATTCAACAGCAGAACCAACATGTTGTTTTTCCTACAAAAGAAGCAAAGAAATATCCACAACAAATCCATTTTTTTGGTAAAATTTGTTTTGATTATTAAAACGAATTCACATCCACATACCAATAGGATGGCAGAGCTGGAAGGACCCTGGGAGGAAAAGGTAGAAACTTGTGTTACACGAGAGCAAAACAACTTCACTTCACCTCAAGTTCAGAGTCAAAACCCAGTCAATAAAAAATAAAAATTCTAAACAAACTGTGAAAAACTAAAATACTGACTGAACAAACTCTACTTTAGACTGTCAATATATTTTCCTGGGTTTTAATAAAAACACCAATCTGACCACTTTCACCATTTTATATAAGAAATATTTTTGTCTTTTTTCTTTTTATTGAATTTTATCCAAAATACAATCATATGAAAATTCAATGTGTTTAGAATATTAGGACTCACTGCTGGTCCTCTGGGACCACGTTGACCTGGAGAGCCCTGGGAAAACAATAATCATAGCCATGTTACACAATGTATACAGCAATATATATGTATAAATATATGCATATGTAATTTACTTTTGTTCAGTTTTGAAGTTATTTGTTGACTGACAAAAATAACATTTTGAAATTGTCAAGAAGTTTTGTTAGTTTTGCTAGTAAACAATAAATAAAAAATATCATATGTATATGTTGGAAGATTTATATATACATACATATACATATATACACACATATATATACTACCACCCAAATCACACTCCGTTCCCTCAAGAACCTTCCTCCAGGTGGTGAGCCCACTGAAGGGCACCACCGCCCTAACCAGGTTTTGATCTTGTCCAGTAGGGGGAACCCTGGAGTTCCACACCAATGACAGAGACTCTGGGACTCTGGGACAAAGTGTCAATCCATTAAACTTATATTATAAGACACTAAAAAACGTTTCTACCTTCTATCCTCTGTCATAAGGTTCGTAAGTACGTGTTAAGACTTAAGTTAGAACAGAGTCAAAAGTCTAAGATAAGAACAACGTCATTAATTAAACTCAGTCTCTGGTTCCATTTCCTTTTCTGAAGCTCTTTTTAAACCATTATTCCTCAACTAGGAACTTCTGTAGAAATCAATTTCACAGACACGGAATATGATTAGAAGACGATCTCCACTGAAGACAAGCGAGCGTCCTCCACACTGGAGCTGGAACAGTTACTCACCTTTGGTCCTTGCAGCCCCTGATGATAAAAGAAATAAAGAAATCAATATCCCCCAGTGAACACTTCCCCCACGGAGGAATGAGAAAGTGCTGCAGATTATGTACAGTGTAATGTCATCGTTGGACGACCCATTCAACACCCTGTTTTATCTACTTTAGGATGCATTGCTATTGCTTCGCCAGCCTGTGCTCAGGAATCGTATTTCCGCACAACAAATCCCATTTACACACACACGGCAAAGCCATATGTGTGTTGGCGTTTGAGGAGCGAGCCGGTGAATTATGCCGGTGTACCAGCACTCAACAAACCTCTTTAAAAAGCCTGAGATGAGCGTGCGGGTTAGCATTTATCACCCTGACAGGAATTCCGCAGCATCTTAGTGTCACTGGGAGTGTAACAACAAACTGTGGAACACAACAGGAAATGAAAAGTGCCGGGGGCACGGCAGAGCGAGCGGCGTGCTGTCTACATATTAAGTGTCCCATTCTGTGCTCACAGTTCAGACACAAAAAAGGATTCATCAAAGCATCGGCACGCACCGTCTCCCCTCGACTTCCTTTGTCACCCTGGGGTCCCTGATGGAGAGAAGGAGGCAGAAGATCACTCCATCACTGACACACACAGAGTTACAGAAAATGTGGCAGATGGAATAAGATACAAGCTACGTACAGGATGACCGCCGGGGCCCACGATGCCGACGGGACCCAGAACGCCCTCCACGCCCTGGGGAAGCAGTGAGTGTGTTAGTGGCTAAAGACGTGTCTGATGAAGTGCGGCCCATTTGTCATAGACGGGACAAGGCCGTTGATTCATGGACAGGACAGAGCTGTTGATACGAGATAATAAAAACAATCCGAAAGAAACACTTATCCTTCATCCTACCTCCAGTCCACGTGGACCACGTGGTCCCTGAATTCCTGCCGGGCCGACATCACCAGGAGGACCCTGCAGTGGTGACACCAGTATCAGAATGGTCTCCAGGAGACATTTACAGTACCATGTATGACAGTGTTCCCCAACCTTTTTTGCGCCACGGTGCTATTTTCACTGACCCGTTATTAAGTTGTGGCAGATAAATACCCCTTAATAAAATTTAATTTCCAGTGTTCTGAAATATTTTCCTACCTATAAAATCCTCCTACCTGAATTAACACTGCATCCAAGTGCATACAGCCCATAATTTTCTCCTACCAGACCAGTGTAAAAGGTTAGAATCTTGTATCAATGACTCTGCGTCATTTTTAGTTTATTGTTGTTGTCTTCACTGAGAAAATATTTCCTAATCAAATATAGTTGCATTATTGCTCCAGTCCACGTGGACCACGTGGTCCCTGAATTCCTGCCGGGCCGACATCACCAGGAGGACCCTGCAGTGGTGACACCAGTATCAGAATGGTCTCCAGGAGACATTTACAGAACCATGTATGACAGTGTTCCCCAACCTTTTTTGCGGCACAGACCGGTTAAATGTCTCGTGTTATTTTCACTGACCGCTCATTAAGATGTGGCAGATAAATACCCCTTAGTAAAATTTAATTTTTGGTGTTCTGAAATATTTTCCTACCTATAAAATCTTCCTACCCAAATTAACAGTGCCTGCAAGGATTTCCCAAGTGCACACAGCCTATAATTTTCTCCTACCAGACCGGTATACAAAGTTAGAATCTTGTATCAATGACTCTGCGTCATTTTGAGTTTATTGTT